>JAULAV010002857.1:0-25000 GCA_030789695.1 Scilla litardierei | reverse complement strand
TATGTATTAGTAAACTAATTATATGTAAATTTCTATGGTGTGAATATATATATTATAGGTATGGGGCTATACGATGCATGCATATATGGAATAGTGTATTTGAATATATACGTGTACTGATGTTTGTAATATTATTAGGGTATGTATGTGGTTATGTTGGTAGATGTATAAATATTGGAGTGGTGTTAGTATAGGTATAAATATTGTGTTATGTATATGGAGCATTCTGATATGGATTTTAAGTCTCACTCAAGCTTGAGTGGGTAAACTCTATGTATATTGTTACATATGTCTGTGGTTGCGTGTAGTACTATGAATATAGTGATGGATGATGTATGTATAGTGATAGGGTTGGTTGTGTCTGGTTGTGCTACACACATGATTATGGGTGGCTACACCATTATATAGTTATAGGGTTGTATGTGATTGTGTATATAAGATGAAGTATCTACGTGTATTTGAATAACTATATATTGGTGTATTATAGTAGTGATAGATGTATATTAGATATAGCTTACATGATTTTATATTGTATGGTATGACCACATGCGTTGATATGTTGGTATTGGATGTACACTAGGAAATATTAGGGAGTACTATATCCATGTTGTTTTGTGCATAGTTAATTATCTATATGTGAAAAATTACGATTGTGGTTGCTAGTGTGAAACTACTGTTATATAAGTATGTGTAACTTGGTTATGTGATAGTGAGTGATAGTTATCTAAGGATATACGTGACTATATGAATGTTGAAGTATGTGTACGAATTTGACTGTCTGCGATAGGTATAAGTATAGAATGTGCATATTTATATGTATACATGTTTGTAGTGGTAATGTTTGACTATCTAGAGCAAATATAAGCACTTGTAGTAACTATATCTGCTTTGAATTATAGCGTGATGTGATTGGGGTAGTAACTAGAGTAGCTAGGTATATTTATAATTAGAAAGTTCGAGGACGGACTTTATTCTAAGGTGGGTAGAATGTAACGGCCACCTTTCAACCGTTCATTTTCGCGCGTACTTTCCTCTTTTGTACGCGTATTTTTCTTTGCCCTTTCTTCTATCCAGAATACATGATGTTATATGTCATTGTGATCGTATGGAAGAGTAGTTATTTGTGGGATTTTTAGTGAACGTCATTTCACGGGTCGTTCTCCCACAAATCAGCTTTGATTGTAGAGATGTCGTAACTTTAGACTTAGTCGTCGGATCTTTTTATTTTTAGTTCGTTTTATGTGAAACTAACACACGATCGATCACCGTAACCCCAAGCCTCTCGTCGTCACGGTTGTCCCGATATTTTTTTCGTAATTTTCGGACACCGTTAGCCCAACCTAACCCACTAATCAAATTCGAAGCCCGTTTAACCTTAACCCAAATTTGAAATTCAAACTTAATCAAATCTCATGAAATTCTCACGTATCATGTGGGATTTCCAATAGCTACCCTCACCAAACATTTCCCCTCTTTGTACACCCCCTATCTCACACTCCCTCTCCCCTATCACTTAAATATACCTCTATATAGCAATATTCCTATCTTAAAACAAACCCAAACCAAAAACCCTAAGGAGAACGCATGTCATAGCCGCCACCCTTCCTCCTTGCATTTGACCTCCTCCCATCGCCGCTGGCCTCCCTCCGGTGATCCTCCGACCACCCTCTCCCCTTTCTCTCTCTTCTCTCTTCTCTCTCTCCTTAAAGCACCAAGAAAAACTCCATGGCCAGACTTCTTTGACAGCCCAGCTCTCCATCCGTGTGGCCAGCCTTTTCCGGCCACCTTCAGCCGCCGCACAGCCAGCTCGGCCGCCGTAGACCTCCCCCTTCTCCCTCAACAACCTCATTCCCTCTCATCCCTTCTTTCTCCCTCAAACTCCATTAAAACCCTCTCAAACTCCATGGCCGCACAAAAATGACAGCCTGCCCCATAACCGGCACACAGCCACTTTCGACCACCGCTCGGCCACCCTCCGGCATTCCCCCTCTCCCTCGACAACCCCACAACCCTCCTCTCTCTTCTCTACCTCAAAAGCCCTTGAAACACCTTGAAACTCATTGAAACACCTCTAAAAACTTCCGTTACCGCTGAAATTCTGTCGACAGCCCAACTCACCTGAAAACGTGCGGCCACCCTTGTCCGGATGCCACCGGCGACCCCCCTCGCCGTAGTTGAATCCCCGCGACCTCCTCTACCCGCTGCAATTGCCCTTTGCTTCTCCCTCGACCGTATCATCTTGCTACTGATCCAAACAACCGGTATAACCAAATCTATCCTCTTCTCCACAAAACAGCCCGGCTCCTCACCGTCGGCAGTTGATCCGGGCACCCCTCAGGCCACGTGACCCCCCTTCGACCTCCTCCAATCCCCGGTAGCTCCCGTAAGTTGAGGAGTCCATGAACGTCGCTGATCTCGTGTGTTTTCCTCGATGTTGTCGCCGCCGTGTAGATCCGTTGCACTACTCGCAACCGGAGAGATCCCGACGACGTACCCGCTGTCTGTTCCAGTCTCGCTATGCTACCTGTGAGACGACCCCGAGATGATCCTCGTTGTGCTACATGCAGCCGAGACGTTGTTGACGACGAGGATCAATTGTCATTCAGACCCGACGTCCGATCTACGTTCAAATGCCGAAAAGGTTGGTCCCCTAACTCGTAGTAAGAACCCAGACCGTAGGAAAACAAAACTTAATCTAAAAATCACCAACATTAACTAAAGTTTACTTTACGCTCTTTAAAATGATGTTCAACACTAAAAATCGACGAATGGACATGATATCTGTGCACATAGGATAGTCGTCGATTGGGCGGAACAATCAACATCAAAATTGTGGCGTCGAACTATTAGGGTAGCCCCGTCAAACTTAGAAACGAACCATAATAGGAATGATGAAAAACGCATTCTGACACCGCCATTGGCTCGTTTTAGACATACCATCGTTGATGCACCGCTTCGACGAGATGATCCAGACTGACAACTCACTCGCCACCACAGGCAAGTGTTCTCACTTGCGTACTTTTGGCCACGTTTAGGCCATCACCCCTTAAAATGTAAAAGTGCGACTAAAGAGAACCGAACGTGAAATGATAGCGTCTGGGACTCCCTTGACAGTTTAGACTTGATGACAAAGTCTAAGCACACACAACAACAACTACTGCAACTGATACCATAGGACTTATCTGTGTGTGCGGTGTGGACCTCCTAGAATCAACAACAACAACAACTGCTACCATATGTTTCACCTGTGTGTGCGTGCGTGTGGACCCCCTAGAATAACAATTGAACAACAGAACATTCATAACTGGTCATATCTTGTCTTCTTCAGTTCATGTAGTATACCTTACAGGAAATCTCGGCGTCTCACCAGGGGAGTGAGCACCCCGGCAGATCGTGGGGGATCTTGGGATCCCACCAAGGGAGTGGGTGTTCCTTTGGTGTATACCTTACGGGAAGTCTCGGCGTCGCACCAGGGGAGTGAGCGCCCCGACAGACCACGGTGGATCTTGGGAGCCCACCGAGGGAGTGGGTGTTCCTTTCGTGTAAACCTTACTGGAAGTCTCGACGCCTCACCAGGGGAGTGAGCGTCCTGGCAGACCGTGGGGAGAGACACTCACCAAGGGAGTGAGCAGTACTCATACAGTCCAGTCTTGTCTTGATTTGAGCACTTGGGTTGGGGTTGGGTGAGTGGCCACTAGATAGAGAGTTTGGCCACTCTCTACGCTGCAGGTGTGAACCCTCTTTGGTGTCACACACACGTCTTGTCTTGTTTGTCCTGTCCCGTCTAGCTTAGTCCCGTAGCCGGTAGCACACGCTACGGCTACTGCCTGTCACGTTTACTTTCCTGCACTGTTTTACTTCTTGCATAGTATAACTGCCATATCCTCACAACAACATGTAATCAACCAGTAAAATGTCGCTCTTAAATTACTTTACACTTGCAGTGGAGTCTCTCACCTCTACCTTGTAGACTTTATCTGACGTACAGTTCCTTTTCTCTTGGGTGATGTACGTCAGGTGTTGAGCTAGAGTACGTGGATGAGTCGGACCTACCTGAGTGCTTGGAGCCGGAGGACGTTAACTCGGAGCTTTTTACTGACGAGAACTAGACCTATAGGTCCCTCATTGTCGCCGATTTAGAGATTTCCTGCTTTCTAGTTTGGGTGTATGGCACCGTTTTTACTTCTTGTCTAGGTTGGATGCTTGCACTAGTAGTTTCTCGGATGCTAGCAAGAGGTCATGGGTTGACATATGCGTCCTCACACTGTAATTAGTATAATCTCGGATGTGTGGCACCGTTTTGATAAAAATACATGTGCGTCCTCACGCTGTAATTAGTATAATCTCGGATGCTGGCAAGAGGTCATGGTTTGATATATGTGCAAATAGGCATAAGTATAATGATCCCCTTGTCATGACCCACATTCCTCTGGCGATTGGAGCTGATGGTATTCCTAAGGCATTTGTAGCAAATGCTCGTGCGGCTCATGGTGCTGCAAGTTGGAGCAACACGCTTGTTAGGTATGTTCTGGGGGATGTGCCCTATTTTGGTCAAATTAAGGCTTGGTCTGAATGTCTTTGGAAGCTGAAGGGTGTATTGAGAATCTTTAGTAAGGACAATGGATTCTTCTATTTTCGTTTTGAAAATGCTGCTGATTGTGAGAGTATTCTTCAAGGGGGGCCTTGGTTGTTTGACTATCGGTTGGTTGTCCTCCAACATTGGAGCCCTACTGTGAAACATGAAAGGGATTTCCTGACTGCGGTGCCAGTTTGGATTCAACTTCATCAAATGCCGCTATACACGTGGACTATGGACATTCTTAATGTCATCGCTAGTGTGGTTGGTATTCTGGTATGTCTTGACAGAGCAACAGCTAATCGTGATAGAATTCAGTATGCTCGCTGTCTGGTGGAAGTTGATGCGAAAAACCCAATACCGAGCGTTTTTTTGGTGGAGATGGAGGATGGATCACAGATCTCGGTTGAGGTAAAGTACGAGGGTGAACGCCTTAGGTGTTGTGTTTGCTCCTGTTTCGAGCATCTAAGGCCCAATACTCGTCTAATAAGGTGGTTTTCAAGACCCACAGAAGCAAATCTAAGATGGCTAAGAGTGCCCCAATTGTTGAAGTCCAAGCTAATCCAACCGGCGTCATGAGTTCATCCATCATTAAGGCTAAGACAAATCAAATAGGGATAATAATGTTACTTTGTTGCGCAGTCCGGCATCTCCAATAGGTAATACGCAATGCAGGCTAAAAGTACTATTGAGAAAGGTGAATCCTCAAATATTGCTACGTCAACTACAAATGAATCAAGTGTAGGTATTTTGAATTATGCCTCATCTAATTCAGACATTGTTGGCAGCCCAATGGATGGCCGAAAGTCTTTGGAATCTGAGCATACTGATCCGTCTGTCAATCAGCATGTTGCTGGCGTAAATTGGGCCTACTGGCCAGGATGGTAGCATTCTTGACCAAATTAAGTGGTGTCACAAATGAGATCAATTTGTTTGGCAATGACTTGCCTACTATCGAAGAAGGGGAGATTGAATCTAACTTGGAGATAAAGGAGGGCAGCGAGGATGACCCTGCCGCACCTAACCAGTCCTCTACTGAAGGAGTCTATTGAATTCGACAAGTCCCTAATCACTGATAACCCAACCTAGTTTTCGGAGCATGTTGAATTGAAGGAAACATCTACTTCAGGAAAATGTAAATTATCTCACAAGACCATGTCTTCATCTTCTAGGCAAAGGTCTCATCTCACAGGAGGCAACGGTAGCCCCACCTACATCCATTTAAATGTCAGTTCTCCTCTGGAATACTAGGGGCCTCAACTCTTCAATTAGGAGGGGTGACCTCAAACAAAAGTTTCGTAAGTACCATCCTTCTATTGTTTGTTTACTTGATACTAAAGTTGAGTTGCATAATGCATCGAGAATTGCAAAATGTTTCCATCGTTCATGGGACAGTGTGGACAATAGGCTTCACCATTCTGGCGGCCGTATAGTTGTTCTTTTCGACTCCACCATTTGGAATTGCTCCATTCATGCCATTTCACCCCCCAACATATATCAGCCATCATCACCAATGCTGCAGAACTTATTTTTGCCTTCACTGTTGTGTATGCTTTCAATCATGTGGCCTTGAGAAGAGACCTTTGGGATAATTTGCACAAGGATGCTACTGTTTTTAATTATATGCATTGGCTAATGGGCGGGGATTTCAATTGTGTTCGTTACTCCAACGAGAAGGTCGGAGGTCGCCCTATCAATCCTATTGCTATCGATGACTTCAATGCTTACATAGGGAGCTGCTGTCTGATGAGCTAAAGAGCATTGGGCAACGCAAAAGTTGGCATAATAAGCGTTCTGGATCTGGATGAATTGCTGCTACTCTTGATAGATTCCTATGCAATGCTTCTTGGATTCGTCTTCTTCAGCACTCTTTTATGGAATATTTAAATATTGGGACTAATGATCACTATCCCATGCGAGTTATTCTCCAACCCAATGTAAGTTCCCATCCTAAACCTTTCAAATTCTATAATGCGTGTGTTTTGCATTCGGGGTTTTCTGATTATTTGCGAAACAAGTTTGAGTTGTATATCCCAAATTGCTACCATATGTTTAATTTTTTTACCAAGCTTAAAGTTCTTAAGCAAGAACTAAAGCGTTGGACTGCTGGCTGCCGTAATAATGTTGAAAGATGCAGTATTGCATTAGATCAGATTCAAAGTAACCATTTATTGTCGCACAATATAAGTCTGCAGAAACAAGAGCATGAAGCTTCTTTCATGATTGCTCAGGCCCTAGCTATGGAGGAGGCCGATATGAGACAGAAAAGCCGTCATGATTGGCTCAGTTTAGGGGAAAGGAATACCAAATTTTTCTATAATGATATGAAGTCTAGGCTTTGTTATATTAATCTTAATCACCTCATAGCTGCTGATGGAAAGCCTAGTTCTAATCCAGATAGCCTAAGAGATGATGCCCCATTATTTTATGAGAAATTATATAATTAAGAGGATTATTGGAATGTATTCCCAAAGCTTACACCAAAAAAGAAAACTTACTTATTATGGTACTAAATAGATGGAAAGGGATCTTTCTGCTGAGGAAATCAAGGAAGCTGTGTTCCAGATTGGTAAAGATAAAGCTCCTGGACCTGATGGATACAATGCCTATTTTTATCAGATTAATTGGGCCATCATAGGAGACGATGTCACTGATGCTATTTTATCCTTTTTTTCAATCAGGGTCCATGTTGCGCCAGATCAACCACACTTTTCTATCCCTAAGAATTCTAATGCTTCAAATTTGAGGGATTTTAAGCCAATTGCCTGCTATAATGTTATTTATAGAATCATTAGTAAAATTTTATGCAACAGGCTTAAGCAGGTGATTAGTGGGCTGATTTCCTCAAATCAAGACGCTTTTCTTAAAGATAGGCTTCTTTAGATTGCACTTTTATTGCCCATGAACAAATAAGAGATTTCAGTAACCCTATGGGGGCAAGGGCTTGTATCAAATTGGATCTGCGCAAGGCGTTTGACAGTGTTAACAGTGAGTTCATTCTATTTATGTTCCATCAGTTGGGATTTGGAGTCAGATTCATCAAATGGATATATGAGTGCATTACTATCCCAACTTTCTCTGTGTTGATTAATGGTTCTCCAGCAGGCCATTTTTCCTCTAATATAGTGTTGATGATCTACTAGTTTTCTACCGTGGCAACTCCCACTCTCTGAAGGGCCAGCAGGAATTACTTGATACTTTCAATCATTATACAGGGATGCAGGTTGATTGGGACAAAAGTTCTGCCATTTTCAGCAAGGGCGTTCGTAGCCCTAGTGCCCTTGCTAGCATTTTGGGGATTAAACTTGTCAATTCTCTAAATATTTACCTGGGTATCCCTTTATCATCGAATTATCCTAAGGCTTCTATGTTCTCCAGGTTAATTGATAAATGCAAGAAAAGATTATTGGGTTGGTCTTCTTCCCTTCTCTCGATATCGGGAAAAATAGAGTTGATTCGTACAGTCATATATGGCATGGTGACTTTTTGGATGCAAGCCTATCATATTCCACATACAGTTATCCGTACTATCAGGACGGCTTGCAGAAAATTTATTTAGGGGAATCAGCACTTCTGGGCCTGGAAGGACTTGTGCAAGCCTAAAGAAGAGGGGGGAGTGGGCCTAAGACTCCTATCTGAGATGAATGTGGCTTACGGGGTTCTGGAAATACTTGTCTACTGCTAGATCTTGGGGTAAATGTATGAGGAATACTTATAAAGCTTCTGAGGGTTTTTATCTCTCCAAGTCCAAACCCACCCAATCTGGTACTTGGAAATTTTTACTCTGCTGTCGTGGTACTTCCCAAAAGCTAATCAACCGGGTCATGAGTGATGGTAACACAACCTCTTTCTGGTATGATAATTTGTTTCCATGTGGTCCCTTAGCTCAGTTACATACTGTTCCCCCTGTTCTGGAAACAAGTTTGTCAGGGACTACTGGTGCGAAACTGGGTGGATCAGTAATTCAGCCATTAATAATTTACAGCCTCTGCTTCAGGCAGTACAGCTGGACCGAGGATGTGATCATTGGGTGTGGGCAGTAGGTCCGGCTTGTACATTTCGGGAGGCATGGGAGGGGGCCCGTACTAGGGGTGACCCATTCCGCTATCACGGAGTTGTTTTGTATAGTCGTCATATTCCCAAGATGTCCATTACCCTGCTTAGGGCTTTCCATGGCAAGTTATTAACGCGTGATATTTTGCATAAATGGGGGGTTGCCCCAGATCAGTCTTGTGTTTTGTGTGAAGGTGGTTCTGTGGAAAGTGCTGACCACGTTTTTTCGAATGCCCTTACAATCGTTGTATTCTCTGCAGATCTCTGCTTAAATTGGGGATACATTCTACAGTCCCCCCAATCTTGGGGGGTAGGGGATCTATTACTTGCACAATATAGTAAGAAGGATAATGTGGGCATATTGGCTAAAACGATAGCATCTATGGTTTGGCATATTTGGAAACAGCGCAACATGAGAATCTTTGTGGGAAAGAAAAAGGATAAAATCGCTCTTTTTGAGGACATCGCGGCTAATGTGGTTATAACTCTTTGTGATATTGAGAGGGATCAACCTTTTGATATAGCCCCATTTTCTAATTGGGGATTGATGAATGATCGTTTTTGTATATACTTTTTTAGTCACGTTAGTAGTATCTGTAAGATTTTAGGAAGTAGTGGGTGACGACGCTTGTGTCCTCTCTCCCCTCTCCTTTTATTTTACAAGATTACTCTAGTGGTGAACTTATCCTATTTTGTTGTTAATAAAGATTACACTTACTCGTAAAAAAACTAGTTATATATTTTGGATTAAATATTATTTTATTAAGGTAAAGAATTTTAGCTTAATATTAAAATCCAATGGTGCAGAAAAATCACGTCTCTCATTACGATCACCATGTCATCAAAATCGCTTCAATCAGGCAAGCATTTTATTTTCTATAAATTTTAGAAGTACTCGTATTTATCATCGCATGTGTAAATAAACAATTTTTAGCAATTTTCATGTAAATGTCACTCTGAAACATACCTGATCTAAAACTACTCATCGCAAGAAAAATTATGACCCTAAATAAATGAAAATCTAACATGTGGATTGTGAAATATGAATTTTACAAATTTAGAGATTTTATTTTCTAATTTCTGAAAAATGCCATTATTCTCTTTTAAATTCCAGAAAATTGCTATTATTGTTTTAAAAATCCAGAAAAATTATATCTCAACCTCTGAAAATAATTCTCTCATAATAAAATTATCATGTCACCTTTTTGTGATTCTGGTGTTGTAATATGTGATGTTACTATGTGAAAATCCCATTGTAAAAATGTTCATAAAATGCATTCATTGCATGTTATACCATTTCTTGTGCCACATAATTTTTAGAATGTCCACCTCTAATAAAACACGATGTTGAGCCCATTGGGCATATGTGAGGCCATCGAATGCAAATGGAACGAAAACTAGTTGATGACTAGACAAGACACTTTGGAGTGGGGTTGGTTCATTGTAGTAGAGTTTGTAAGTGTAGTTTGATCATCTTACGTCTACCTCCATACCACACTAATGGAGGCAAGCATCTTGACCATTGCCCATGTTAGGGATGGAAAGAAGCGTCATGGTAAACCATCGATGACAGTGAGCATTCAAGAACATTATAGTTACCCAGACATGAACTTATTTACTAGAACTGATAACTAAAAAGTACTCAATTTGCAAGCCACCATGGCTCTAATGAAATGCAAATCATATGTTAACTTTCAGCATGCTCATATTCATATGCTATGCACATGTTGTTCTTATATGTTCTGATGCTCTCTTTTATGTTTCTTATTTCACTAGTTATTACTTTATATTATTTTAAATCTTGTCGAGCTATCTCGCTGACATATATTTCAATGTAATTATGAAATATGTGTTAGGTTCAGGGTCAGAGTATATTGAGGACACCGCTTTTGAAGATCCTGTCCCGGAGGTAGACCCTACTAATCAGGGCTACGAGGACACTGAGATCCTCCTCGCAAGAGACTAGAGAGTTGTTATAGTTTTGCTTTACTAATAATAGTGTTGCTTTCAACATTAGTTGTATGGCCATGCTTGGCCTTAATTTATTTGTGTACTTTGTATTGGACGCTGGAATAAAATTTCTAAAAAATATTTATGTTGTTCTGAGCTTTGCATGCAAGAACCTGAATTGCTAAACACAATGCTTATTGTGCTTAAGTCAAAGAAGAAAGAAAGAAAAGTACTTCTTCTTTGCTTTAAGCACATGCGGACCTGCTCACGTTCTCGCTTCCAAGTACAATGGGAAGTGGGGCGTGATAGGTTTTAGTGGTGGCCCATGCAGGTCCTGCATTCTGTGAAATACTTCAAAAACAGTATATATATCATTACTAATGATGCACTCGCAACCTACACCTAGGTTCCACCTGACGGTGTCACGATCGCCAGGCATAATATGGCCCCTAGGCTACGATTTCGGGCTCAATCCGCAAGCAGACGGTGTTGAGTTGTAGTATAAAAGCTAGTCGAATCCCACAGGGACGGTGATAGTGTCTATAATACTCTCAGTCTATTTTTTAAGTGTGGAAGTAAGGTAGCAGTCGGGTGAACAGAATTGGGGTTGGTTGTTGTGGTTGTAATATCAAATAAAAAGGACTAGGGCTTTAGGGATCGCCACTAGGATCATTGGGGGTTGATGTTGGATATGATCCTCACATTGCATTAGGGTTAGGGAATTAATCCCCTAATTCGTACCACTCTTGTGGGTTAGAATTGCGGGGTATTTCGGTGGCTCTCGTTGACTCAATGGCGGTAGCCGTCAACATAGCGGTATAGTTTGTCGATGGATCCCCTCAAGGCGCGAGCCGGGCATGGTCACGAGCCTTGATTTGATCCACCGATTTTCCTATTCGAATCCCTAGATACCGCTTAAGCACATCAATTCCACAGACCATGGGCATGATCTCAGTACGGGTTATCTACGGATTCGATAGGATCTACCGATATACAACCCTAAATCCCTAATTCAATGTGGGGATTCAGATCTACATTTTCCCCCTAAAATCCTAGGGCTAACCCATCAACCCTAGATTAGATCTACTCACTCATGATAATAACGGCAGACAAAATCATCAATTTCACGGAGCAAAACATCTTAACAATTGAGAGATTATGGCTAAAAGAACTTACAGCGAGGATGAACGAATAATAGATCCAGACAAGAACAAAAAGCAATAATCTTTCGTAAAATGATCCAGAAATCGCTTACAAGAAAAATAATCCAAAAGTTCCTATCAAAAATCACCGGAGCTTGGCTCTCCAAAAATCCCTAACAAAAGTCTAAGTGATGTCCCCTTGCGCAGTCCCCAGATCGCGAGCTTCAGTCACTGCCAAAATCGTGCGATGCGTGCTCGTTCAAATCTTTCCAAAAATGCCCTTGGTGTCGCCGATTGAGTAGGCTACTCGGTCCGAGCAGCTGCTGCTCGGTCAGTAATCCGGCCCGTGTAGCTTGCTGCTTGGCTGCTTGGAGAATTTGATCCGGACCGAGTAGGACCTACTTGGTCAGCTGCTCGGGTGCTACTCGGGCTGTGGAATCTGGGGCTATCTGACCGAGCAGATGAGCTGCTCGGTCCGGGTCAGCCCGTATCCAACCTCAGCTTCAATTGATACGACTCGGTCTGAGCAGACGAGCTGCTCAGACCGAGCATTTTCTGGGAAATTCTGGGTCTGAGCCTGGGCTTCTCTCTCTGCTCTCTCTCTCTCTCTCCTTCTTCTCTCCTCCAATGCCTCGGGGAATGCGGCGAACTCCTCCAGAGCCCCGCCAACGAGCTCACAGGCATGTCGGATGTGTCCATACACAAGTGGGGGTCCGAATCCTCCAAAATCCCTGAAAATTCACGAAACACTATGAAACTCGAAAATATCGTCAGAAATGCAGAATCGTAGTAAAAAGTGGGATTTGGGAGCGAAAATGATATGCAATGCGATGAGATAATGATATGAAAAAGATAGAAAATATGGACATATCAAAATCCCCCAAGCTTACCTCTTACTCGTCCTCGAGGAAGACGAATAATCGGTACGCCGGGAGGAAAATAAAATGAAAATAAGAAAAATGAAAATAAAGAGGAATGAAAAACAAAAAGAGAGAGGTAAGAGGAAAGTGCTAAGGACGGTCGGTTAGATCTTAGGCTTAAAAAGTCTATCACGATGCTCTGAGTGCTAAACATACATGCTATTTGTAATTTCTAGCTTTATAT
Organism: Scilla litardierei; assembly: GCA_030789695.1. Taxonomy (NCBI): domain Eukaryota; kingdom Viridiplantae; phylum Streptophyta; class Magnoliopsida; order Asparagales; family Asparagaceae; genus Scilla; species Scilla litardierei. Next base: position 12,175 of record JAULAV010002857.1, on the reverse strand, counting down.
ATCATATGACATGCAATAAAGGCAAAGAACATGGATCTACTGAAATAACACCGTCAAATCATATCAATCTCATGCAATCCCTTGGTCTAGTATAAAAGAGTTGGCAACGCCCTTTCAATCACAGATACACAAGGAGCACAAAAAATTCACACAACATGCAATAAAGAATAGGAAAGATCATGCCATTCAAATATTCAATTAGATACATGAAAAATCTCCAAAACTAAAGTAATTCGTAAAGTTTGGGTTTTATAAAATTTCCCCAATGTGCACCGTCCACACTCTAATGTCAAGCTCACCCGTATGATCAGTTGGTTTACCCCTCCAAGCTTAGCTTGAGGCGTCGCATCAATGAAAATGATATGGAATTGAATTTTTCTTCCCAGAATAATTGATAGCTTCTAATGAAATAATACAAAACAGTATTTATTCATTTTCTCTTCTTTTCTCTTTTTTTCTTTTTTTTCTTTTTTTTCCATTTAGAAGCTATTCTTTTTTCTTTTTGGGATTGGGAAGTGAGATGCGGTAAAGTAGCTATGGGGGTGTAACCAACTGATATGTAGAAATAAAGTAGATATGTGGAGAAGTAAGATAATGGGACTCTCGGTTCACTCATAAGATGGTGCACATCAGTTTGATAAAATAAAACCATAACTAAACTCATATAAAGTATGAATATTTTCACTTCTCTAAATGAATACTGAAAATGGCATGTGGTAATAATCACAATATCAGCAGGCAAGCAAGCAGAAGTGAATAAGATAAGAAAACAGGTGCTCCAAGTGTTCTAGTGATGCGTGAACCTGGGTGCGTTTCCCAACATAAATCATACTAAATACTAATTCATGTAATTGATTTTCAATTCATTTCAGGTATTGCATCAGACATATCATCAAAAAAGAGCATGCATATAGATAATAAAACTGAAATTAACTCTAATAGCATGTCAAAGAGATGAGCATCGCAAAAACTAATAAAGCCTTGAGAGATATTATCATGTGGACCATCCTTAGCAAAAAATAAAAAGAAGCAGAGAGAAAGGGGAAAAAAAGATAAAAAGAGATATGCATGCATGGAGAAAAACATAAAATATAATGCAAAATGAGAAAAAATAAAACAAGGTGGAAAAGTGGTGAAAAAGTGAAATAAAACTAAAATAAGGGAGGAAAATGTGAAAATAAAAATAAAGCGGGAGCGCTCATCCCCCAAGCTAAACCCAGCAGTGTCCTCACTGCTAAGGAAATGCTCGTGAGCGGGAGATGATGCTAAAGGGGTGGTGTGGGTGGGGAAAGAAAATAAAAACTAAGTAATAAAAGAAAAATAGAAAATAAAAATATGATATGATGCAATGCAATGTATGGAATGATGCATAGGTGTGTCCTCCCCCAAGCTATGCAAAAGTCGGGCCCCGAAAAGACAGATGGGCACAAAATGTATGGAGGAGGCAAAAAGCTGGGACGGACTACATCAGGCAGAGGCACCACCCTCTAGGGGTGGTGATGGGTCCCTCTGTTGTGGAACCGGGGTAGTGGGAGGTGGCAGGTCTGGCTGGGACGTTGGAGGAGGGCTAGTGGTGAGGTCTACGACGGAGGTGGAGGGCTCAGCAGTATATGATACGAGGGCAGAGAGTGGATCCACTGTGACCGATGACTCAAACGTAGAAGAAACAGGCTCTGTAGAAGCCTGAGGTAGTGAAGCACTAAGTCGTGCGGAGGTGGTCACAGTGTCCGGCCTGGTCGGTGGTACGTAAGCAAGTATGACAATGGGCGGGCCCCGCTGCCAAAAAAGGTCTATGATTGATAATAGATCCGACTCAACTCTCGATCTATGTGTCTTAGTCTCGACGAGAAAGTCATCGAAATCCCGCTATAAGCGGGAAGTCAACTGCTCTAAAGCAGTAAGGCGAGAGTCAGAAGTGCTAGAGTCGGGTGGGGCATGGGTGGGATGTTTGTAAGTCAATACTCGCTGAAAGCGGCCCGGTACAACTGAGGCACCGTGCCGACGTGGAATGTGGGCGAAGGTGAGCTCGTAAGTAAATCTGGGGTGACGGAAAATAGAGTTGTCGTCAACACAGAGGTGTGGACAGACGTCGAGACAGACTCCGTGAAAATGGCCACGGGTGAGGAGGTGGTGGTGCCAGCAAGAGGAGCTAAAGCTAGAAGCTTCGAAAGAGGGGGGAGAGTGGGGACAGGGTCGTGCGAAGGAGCACCTAAATCCATAATGTCGTCAGAAAAAGGTAAATCGGTGCCCTACGGCACCGATACAGCGACAGAAGAGATCTGAGTCTTAGGGAAGGAAGTGAGGACAATCCTTGAGGACTCGACGACTGTAGATGCAGAAGATACAGCAGTGGAAGCGGCGGCTCCTGAAGATGGGTGAGCTGAAGGAACAGGGAGGCCGGTGACAAGAGCAGCTATGTCGAGCATCTCGAACTCCGAGGAGAGTGGGGCCGGGTCATCGGCAGGTGCCTCGACCGGAGCTCCAGGGGGCTCGAGATCATGAATGGGAGGGAGTGGAAAAACTAGAGGAATCATCCAGTCAAGCTGGACGGCGGGTATATGAGTCAGGTGAGGGGCTGGGAGGACCATGTGGGGATCGTGGCCAGTACCTACTAGGTAACGCCAGTGACGAGCACCATAAGGACGGAGGATATGCATGAGCTCGAGCACGCCAATGGTAAGGCGTGTCGGGCCAGGAGGGCGGTGCAAGTCAGCTGGGATGGGGATACCTAGCATCCTAGCAAAGATAGTAAAGAAACCACCACATCAGAAATTGGTGGAATGGAATGTGGTGGCAGTTGGGTAGAGGCACTGACACAGCCAGTGGGCTGCGTCAGAGAGCATGAATGGTCTCACAGAGCCATCCGGGTGGAATCTAAGAGGTCGGGTCATAACCCAAAGATGGGTAAGCATAGGGAGGGACATAGTCCTGACCTCCGGTCTGCAGAAGAGTGTGCATGCTAGGTGTCTCTGGGCGTAGCGAAGGCAAGGGTGCACTATGCACGATGCCTTCGCCCAGCTAGGGCGGTACTCAGGTAGGCCAGAAATGCGCTCCTAAAAGGTGCGCGCAGCAAAATCGGTGAGGTCAAAGGTTGGTGAATAAACTACCCTAGGATCAGGGACGGTGGAAAAGTGAAAATAATCACGGATCATATCGAAAGTGACAGTGTAATCGTGATCCAGGAGTCAAAAGGTGATGCCGCCACCTGCTGCGGTGAAGGCAATGGAGCTAAGACCATCGAGTGTAAGGCACGTGTAAGTGGGGGCGTGGACACTGAGGAATCGGTCGAAACCGATCGCGCGGTACAGGCGGTGCACTCCCTGGAGGATGCCCATGGATTGGAGTGCAGGAACATCAACGAAGACCATAGGCACTAGGCAGCACTGGTGGATCCTAGAGTATCGCGATCTGTGAGCGGCATCTCGGAAAGTAATGCCGTGTGTGGGAATGTGGGCGGTGGGGTCATCGCTGGGTGGGGGTGATGAGGTAGCTGTGGTGGAGACAGAGGTGTAGGGGATAGCAGCTGATGGGATGGATGCGGTGGTGGTAGGGATGGTAGAGGTAGTGGTGGTGACAGTGGCAGAGGTAGTGGCGGTGACAGTGGGTGTGGTAGTGGAAGTGGTGCGTGCACGGTGCAGTGGATGGGAAGAGGACGCGCCAGAAGATGGTCTCTTCCCGCGAGCGGGGGGGGTATGATAGATCCGCGTGTGTGAACCATAATGCTGCGTGTAGTATAAAGCTACGGTATGAAAAGAGAGCGGGGAACGAGTGTACCGTAGCAGCGAATGATGCGGTCGCGTAAAGTATCCCCTAAGCTAGTACACGCTACTGCCACTGACGTCAGCATAGATGACCTGCAATTTGAAATGGGCAAAACGTCAGATAATCGATAAAAATGTGTTTAAAGCAAATATATTGTGACTCGGACCGAGCAGAGTGCTGCTCGGTCCAAGTTGTGCACTCAGGAGTAGGGGTGACTCGGTGCGGGTCTTGTGAACGAGCCGTTCGACTCGGGGCGGGCCGATGAACGAGCGGTGCGCTAGGGCAAAGAGAGAGGGGGGTTTTGAATGAGCAGCTGGGCTGCACGTTCTGTGCCCTAGGGCACGGAGCGGGGCGAGGGGTTCGACAATCGTCGCGAAGAGGGGGCGGAGGGGGTGGGTATCGGGCGAAGATGGAGGGGGTTTACCAGGGGGTATGACGGAGGTAGGCGCCGTCGGCGGTTGTGGCACAGTCGACGGTGCCGTCGCCTCAGTATGGCGATGAGGGGGCCAATCGGGGGAGGGTGATGACGGGAGAGGGCAAGTGGGAGGGGGTCTGTGAGTGTGGGGGGTCAGACGGCGGCACCGTCGGCAGCTGTGGCGCCGTCGACGGTGGTGCCGTTGTGTAGTGGGCGGGGGGGCGATGGGGGGGAAGAGGGGGAGGTCGGGGGAGATAGAGAGGGAAAAGGGGAGAGAGGGTAGGGTGGCTGACCGGAATACGGCGGCGGAAGTGGGGCCGGCGACCACGGCGGCAGAGCGGGCAGAGACGGCGGGAGGGTGAAGAAGTTGAGAGAGTAGGGGGGGTTAGGAGCTCGAGGGGAAATTATCGGTGGTAAGAAAATTTTGGGGTAAAAAAATTTTTTAACCGCGTTTATTAATAGTCGGGCATCGGGTTTTTGGATCCGATCCGACTCGGTCCGAGCAGCTAGGCTGCTCGACCGGGTCAATGCAAAGATAGTTTAAATAAAACGACTCGACTCTGTCCGAGCAACTAGGCTGCTCGACCCGGTCAACGTAAAATTTTGAATGAAATACTCCCTCCGAGTCGCATCCTGCTCGGGCCGAGCCAATAATATTCTGTCCGGGTCGACAGAGTGACGTTTTCCCCACAAATTTCAAGCCTATACGACTCGATCGAGCAGTAAGATGCTCGGTCCGCGTCATGTCCTGCTCGAGCCGAGCCAATAATATTCTGCCCGGGTCGACATGGTGACTTTCTTTCGCTCAAATCTCTTCCCTGTATGACCCGATCGAGTAGCATTCTGCTCGGTCCGTGTCAATTTCTACTCGGACCGAGCAGGAACCTACTCGGGCCAAGCTTAAATATCTTCCATTTTCGTATCTGCTTGACTCAACCGAGAGCAGCTGAGGAATTGGGTTGCCTCCCAATAAGCACTCGTTTTCAGTCATGAACTCGACTCCCTATGATGTATCAACGCTCACTTGGCGCGCGCGGTGGTCGCGCGTCTATCTCCGGGGTTGTGCAAACCGGTGGTGTTTGATTTCTGCTTACTCCAATATTCTCCTTCATATAAGATGTAGTCTCCTGCTCTTGATGATACGATGATTGGCGTAGAGACTCCTCATCCAAGACTTGGATGTACACGGTGACCGCTTTGTTGTAGGTTAGGTCGCCGTCGTCGTCGATGCTTGCCATTATCGGGTCCTTCATGACCCCTTCAGCAGTGAATTCTTTGATTGCTTCCTCTTCAAGAAGATCCAGATAACTGGCCCCTTTTTCATAAGCTTTTTCCTTCATCGGGCTTTGTAGCCGGAACTTGGCTTCAATATTCCCCACATTGAGGGAAAGGGTCCCTTTCCGGACGTCTATAAGAACTCCGACCGTCGCCATGAATGGACGGCCGAGTATGAGTTGAGAGCTTCCTCCCTCTGGCATGTCCATATTAATGAAGTCGATCGGGATACATAGCCCTGGAGGTATATGGAGGATGACATCCCTCGCTATTCCGACCGGGTAAGTGATGGAGTGATCAGCGAGCTGGATGGACATGCTCGTCGGTTCCAGCTCACTTACCGTCTGGAGTCTTCTGAAGATGGATAGGGGCATAAGGCTGATACTAGCCCCCAAATCAATCAACGCCATATTGATTGGCATGCCGCCGATGGAGCACGGGATGGTGAAGCTCCCCGGATCCGGTAGCTTCCGGGGAGGTCATTTTTGATAATGGAGGTAGAATCCTCCAACAGCTTGATCTCTTCTAGCTTCCTCTTTCCCGTAATGAGATCCTTCAGAAACTTTGCATACGTTGGGATCTCGGTGATGGCATCAATAAATGGGATATTCAGCTGAATCCCTTTAAGTAACTCCATAAACTTGAAGTACTTCTTCTCCAATTTGGCTTGGGCTAGCCTCTGAGGGTATGGAGGAGGGGGCCTGGAGGCTTTGCCCTTAGATGCATCAGCGTGTGGCGGTGTAGTAGCAGGCATGACTGGAGGTGCATCCGCCTTCTCTTCAATAGTAATAGGCCCTTCAGTGGCCACTGTCATCAGCAGCTTCTTCAGTGGGAGCCTTCTCCTTGCTAAACACCGGAACCATAACTGGGTCAGTAACCTATCCTCCTTGTGTGGTCACTGAAACCACGGCGTTGGCTTGGGCTCTAGGGTTGGTCTCCGGTTGGGAGGGTAATCTCCCCTGGTTCTTCAGCAACTGCGACATCTACCCCCTCAGTTCATCGAGCAAAGAATTAATATTCTTAAATTGACTCGATGTATCCTGATTGAAGCGAATCTGGCCGCTCATGAAGGTCTCAAGTGTAGATTCGAGATTAGACTTTGGAGGAGCCGGCGCATAATTCTGCTGAGGCGGCCGGTTGTACTGATATCCCGGCGGCCTATAGGGCCCAGCTGGGCTAAAGCCGCCTTGCCGCTGGCTTTGTTGTTGCTGAGGAGGAGGTGGTGGTCTCTGGAACTGCGGAGGTTGTAGCCCTCTGCTTGGGTTCCCATAGGAAAACCCCAGGTGATTTCTAGCAGCAGGATGCTGCCACTGGTTCCGTCCTTCTCCCTGGACGTACTGAACAGTCTCGGACGTCTCAGCACCCTCATAGTGACCCTCAATGGGAATATATCCCGGATCCACATATTCTTTCGCAGGATGATTGGAGGTGCTGGGTGCTGTTGGAATGGAGTCCAGGCGCTGCTCGATGCGGGCCACTTGCTTGCACAAAGTCTCAATGTGAGAGTCCAAGTGAGTGGCGACCTTGACCTTGGGAGTCCGGGTCACAACTATCCGCTCATCGCTCCACTGCTGGGTGTTGGCTGCCATGTGCTCCAACAGATCTATGGCTTCCTCGAGAGACTTATCCAATAAGGTGCCTTGCGCCGCAGCATCAATAATCATCTTGGTGCTTGGCTGGAGCCTGTTGTAGAAGCTCTGCACCAAGTCTCAAGACTGGATTTCGTGGTGTGGGCACTGGTGTTGGAGGTCCTTAAATCTCTCCCAGGCCTTGTAAAGCGACTCCTACGGGAGTTGCTTGAAATTTGAAATGGCCCCATGTATCCGGACCTACTTTGAGGGTGGATAAAATTTATCCACAAAAGCTAGCGCAAGCTTCTCCCATATGGTGAAGTGGTTGGGAGGATGAGCTTGGAGCCAATAGGAGGCCTTGTCCCTCAAGGTGAAAGGGAAGAGCCGCAACTTCATCGCATCATCACTGACATCCTTTGCCTTGAATGTACCGCATTTAGCCAAAAAGGAGTCGATGTGATGGTTGGGATTCTCGTGAGGAAGCTCGTGGAAGAGATCCTGCTGCATCAGGTTTATCAACCCCGTCTTAAGCTCGAAGGTTGCCTCTGTCAGATGCGGTCTAAGAATCAAGGAGTTGTTTCCCAAACATCGGTTTCATGTGGTCCCTGATGGACCCAGTGCGAGGAGGAGAAGGAGGAGGGTTCTCTCCCATCTGAGCATATGGAGATGAACTTCTGCTGGAGGCTCTTAAAGCCCGGGCTGTCTTTTCGATCTCAGGATCGAACAATAACTCTCTGGTAGCCCCCTTGTGGCAGGTGTTCATTCACCTACAAAACTCAAAAGAACACCATCAGTAGCACCGCAATAAAAATAAAAAAGAATAAAAATTGATGGTAGGGTGAGAAATGTTGAGAATGCTAGCAAACTTCACAAAGATAAAAACAAACTGAGGTAAAAACACTATTGCCGTCCCCAGCAACGGCGCCAAAAACTTGACGCACCCCCAACCTACACCTAGGTTCCACCTGGCGGTGTCACGATAGCAAGGCATAATATGGCCCCTAGGCTACGATTCTGGGCTCAATCTGCAAGCGGACGGTGTCGAGTTGTAGTATAAAAGATAGTCGAATCCCACAGGGATGGTGATAGTGTCTATAATACTCTCAGTCTATTTCTAAGTGTGGAAGTAGGGTAGCTGTCGGGGGAACAGATTTGGGGTTGGTTGTTGTGGTTGTAATATCAAATAAAAAGGACTAGGGCTTTAGGGATCGCCACTAGGATCATTAGGGGTTGATGTTGGATAGGATCCTCACATTACATTAGGGTTAGGGAATTAATCCCCCAATTCGTACCACTCTCGTGGGTTAAAATTGCGGGGTATTTCGGTAGCTCTCATTGACGCAATGGCGGTAGCCGTCAACGTAGCGGTATAGTTCGTCGATGGATCCCCTCAAGGCACGAGCCGGGCATGGTCATATGCCTTGATTTGATCCACCTATTTCCCTATTCGAATCCCTAGATACCCCTTAAGCACATCAATTCCACAGACCGTGGGCATGATCTCAGTACGGGTTATCTACGGATTCGGTAGGATCTACCGAAATACAACCCTAAATCCCTAATTCAACGTGTGGATCCAGATCTACATTTTTCCCCTAAAATCCTAGGGCTAACCCATCAACCCTAGATTAGATCTACTCACTCATGATAATAACGACCGACAAAATCATCAATTTCACGGAGCAAAACATCTTAACAATTGAGAGATTAGGGCTAAACGAACTTACAACGAGGATGAACGAATAATAGATCCAGACAAGAACAAAAAGCAATAATCTTCCATAAAATGATCCAGAAATCGATTACAAGAAAAATAATCCAAAAGTTCCTATCAAAAATTACCGGAGCTTGGCTCTCCAAAAATCCCTAACAAAAGTCTAAGTGATGTCCCCTTGCGCCGTCCCCAGATCGTGATCTTCAGTCACTGTCGAAATCGCACGATGCGTGCTCATTCAAATCTTTCCAAAAATGCCCTTGGTGTCGCCAACTGAGTAGGCTACTCGGTCCGAGCAGCTGCTGCTCGGTCAATAATCCGGCCCGTGTAGCTTGCTCCTCGGCTGCTTGGAGAATTTGATCCGGGCCGAGTAGGACCTACTCGGTCAGCTGCTCGGGTGCTGCTCGGGCTGTGGAATCCGGGACTATCTGACCGAGCAGATGAGCTGCTCGGTCCAGGTTAGCCTGTATCCGACCTCAGCTGTAATTGATACGACTCGGTCCAAGCAGACGAGCTGCTCGGACCGAGCATTTTCTGGGAAATGCTGGGTCTGAGCCTGGGCATCTCTCTCTGCTCTCTCTCTCTCTCTCTCCTTCTTCTCTCCTCCAATGGCTCGGGGAACGTGGCGAACTCCTTCAGAGCCCTGCCAACGAGCTCATGGGCACGTCGGATGTGTCCATACCTAAGTGGGGGTCCGAATCGCTCCAAAATCCCTAAAAATTCACGAAACACTACGAAACTCGAAAATAATGTCAGAAATGCAGAATCGTAGTAAAAAGTGGGATTTGTGAGCGAAAATGATATGCAATGCGATGAGATAATGATGTGAAAAATATAGAAAATTTGGACACATCAACTAACTAGATCGTTTAAATAACCTTGTACAAAAATGTTTACCTTGTTTCTTTTTCAGCATGGCAGGAAGACCGTACACCCGGAACAAAAATAGAGCTAACAGGAGTGGTGTTCCTGACATCAATGAACTCATGGGTGTCATGAGAGGGATATTAGACATTCAACAACAGCTAATTCAGCAAGGACAATAGCCTGCACAACCTGCACCACCTGCACCACCTCCTCCTTGGGATGAACCTGGAGCCAAGTAATTTCGGGAGATGAACCCGAAGAGTTTCTCTGGAAGAGAAGTCCCACTGGAAGCTGAAGAATGGGCCTGAAGCACTGAGGACAACCTAAGCCTTTCTCGCATTGACCAGGTAGGCTGGGTGGAAATAGATAAGAAATAGCTGACTGGTAATGCTCGAAACTGGTGGTATACTGAGGAAGCATGTCTGGTTAAGACTATCAACTGGACCATCTCCGAGAGAGATTTGATGCACAATACATCCTCAGATCAGTAAAGAGGGAGCTCCAGCAACATTTCATCAATCTAATCCAAGGCACTCGGACTGTTGATGAGTACGAAGCAGAATTTTCTATGCTCAGTCATTTTGCTCCTCACCTGGTGGAAGATCCCGAAGACTATGCATACCAGTTTCTACAGGGTCTGGATGTCGACATCTAAGCTTCGATGTATTCGTTGAATCCAACCACTCATCAGGAAGTCTTGGATGCCGTACAGAAGAATGAGAACATTATGAAGTGTAAGAAGGCGCTTCAGACTGGAGGAAGTAAGCGTCCACAGGAGCCACCAAGGAACAATCTACGACCTGCTCAGACCACACTGTTCAAGATGCCCGCTGGTCTTGTCAACAACCGACCTCGGATGGTGTGATTTCACTGTAACCGACCTGGGCATGTCAAGAAGGAATTTCGAGTACTGCTTAATCAATGCTTGATATGCGGAGCATCTACACATGCTACTAGAGACTACCATCACCGCACCAACAAGCCGACAACTGCTGGGGCTTCTGGATCTATTCAGTATGGACCACCTCTGGCTGTACAACATAAGGCTTTTGTACAAGTGAGGCAGAGCCAACCAAGGCGTTATGCATTCACCATGACAACCGCAGAGGCTAAGACTGTGGAGCAAGTGATCTCAGGTAATATCTAAACCTTTCTTTTATAATGTTTATGGTATATGTATGTGTTTGCTTGTCGACCCTTAAACTAAGATATATTTTCCCATGTTCTAGGTGTTATCTTATTAACCTCTTATCCTGCCATGTCCCTTTTTGATTCTGGAGCCTTACATTGCTTCATATCCCGAGAATTCGTAGTGAAGCATTCTATTCATGTTGACCCCCTTCCAAATTACTGGAACATCACCACCGGAAGTGGAGTAGTTAAAACCTCGAGTGGCTGTCGATCATGCCCAATAGTGATCTGTGGGTGCGAGCTCTTTGCAGACTTTATGATAGTCTCCATGCCAAACTTTGATGCAATATTCGGCATGGAATGGTTAGGAAATCTCTACGCTACCATCGATTGCCACAAAAATAAGGTAGTGTTTGAAATCACTAACCACCCTGTGTTTGAATTCGCGAGCGAGGACCGTTCACTTGGACCTATTAAATTTCGAGCCAAGCCGAACGAAGTGATCATTGCATCAATGGTAGTCGAGGCTGAGAAGCTTAGAGTGGTTCGAGACTTTGAAGACTTATTCCCTGAATATATTTCGGGATTCCTACCGGATTGAGCTCTTGAATTCACCATTGACTTTTTGCCGAACACTCAACCTATTTCGAAGACTCCTTATCGCATGGCTCCTGTTGAACTAAAAGAATTTTGGAATCAAGTCGACAACCTGCTATAGAAGGGATTGATACATCCCAGTGTATCTCCATGGGGTGCACCAGTTCTTTTGGTCAAGAAGAAGGATAGGTCTAGAAGGATTTGCATGGATTATCGAGAACTGAAATAGGTGACTATAAAGAACAAGTACCCGCTGTCGTGTATTGACGATATCTTCGATCAACTTGGCGAATCACGATTCTTTTCCAAGCTGGATCTCCGAAGTGGTTATCGCCAAGTGACTGACAGAAGTGAAGACATCCCGAAGATAGCCTTCCGGACCAAATATGGGTACTACGAATTCGCAGTCATGCCATTCATGTGACTAACGCCTTGGTGGTGTTCATGAATCTTATGAACTTGATCTTCTATGAATTCTTGGATAAATTCATAGTGATCTTCATCGACGACATCCTGGTCTACTCGATGAATGAAAAAGAACATGCCAAGCATCTGTATATTGTATTGGAGACCCTGCGGTATCATCAATGTGAAGGCCCATATCCATCAGTACGTATATATTCGTATTCTACGTATTTTCATAAATTAAAAGTATTTTATAATGGTTGGTCATGAGTTTAATATCAAATTGGTTTCAAAATCATATATAAAAAATATTTTGTAGCTTCAACATAGTCATAGCATATTTTAGTGAGTCCGAGTGCCATCCAATACTCCTAAATAATTTATATAATAATTTATATTTAATTATTACCGATATAGTCGTATCAATTAATTTTCTAT
>JAULAV010002856.1:0-64544 GCA_030789695.1 Scilla litardierei | reverse complement strand
ACTAGAATGGATAGACTTGCCAAAAGTGGCTTGCTATCTAATGTTTCAAAATTTGAAATGTCAACTTGCAAACATTGTCTTGTAGGGAAAACTTGTCGCAAGCCGTTTGGAACTGGCACAAGGGCCGAAGTTCCATTACAGCTTATCCATTCGGACATTTGCGGTCCAATGAATGTTAAGATAAGACGCGGGAAGTCCTATTTCATCACCTTCATTGATGACTTCACCCGCTTCGGTCACATTTATTTGATTTCCCACAAACATGAAGCTTTATCTTGCTTCAAAAACTATATGAGTTTAGTGGAAAATCAACTAGATCGCAAGATAAAGGTCTTGCAAACCGATCGGGGTGGAGAATATCAATCAACGAGTTTTAAGGAACTCTGTGATGAAAAAGGCATAATTCATCAAATAACTATGCCTTATACTCCGCAACAAAACGGTGTTGCGGAAAGAAGAAATAGGACATTGATGGAAATGGTCTGATCAATGATGTCTCAGGCAAATTTGCCCATCACCTTTTGGGGTGATGCATTATTGACGGCAGCATTCATCTTAAACCGTGTACCCTCGAAGTCGGTAAGTTCTACTCCTTATGAGTTGTGGAACAATAGAACTCCAGACTTAAGCATTCTAAAACCTTGGGGTTGTGCCTCTTACGCACATTTATCCTCTCACAAATATGTCAAACTTGGGCCACGTGGGAGGAAGTGTATCTTCATCCGATACGCTGAAAACTCCAAAGGATATGTTTTCGTCGGTTAAGAGGACAATGGGGGTCTAATAGAATTCGAATCGAGGAATGTTGTCTTCTTGGAAAACGAGTTTCCAAGACAGGGTGAGATAAGTCAAGACTTATCCTTGTTTGAGACTTGGGATCAAGAAGGATCGGAACGTTCGAGTTGGAGAATTCTTGGTGAAGGGGAAAATGACCCTCATACTTCACCTATGGATAATACGAACGATACCAATCCTATTCTAAGTGGGAGTGATGTTATTCCAAGTGGGAGTGATGTCATTCCAAGTGGGAGTGATCAAACTCAAGCAAGACGTAGTAATCGAACGAGGCTAACACCTCTGAGATTTGAGGATGAATTTCCTCAAACTTTTATGACATTACTACAAGATGATGACGAACCTGCAAATTTCAAACAGGCCGTCATATGCCCTGCTAAAGATAAATGGATAGCAGCGATGGAAGAAGAACTTCAATCCATGAAAACAAACCAAGTCTGGGACTTGGTTGATTTACCTAAGGGACGTAGAGCCATTGGAAACAAGTGGGTTCTCAAAATCAAGCATAAGGCTGATGGCTCCATCGAGAAATATAAAGCTCGCCTTGTTGCGAAAGGTTTCACGCAACAGGAAGGAATAGACTACGAAGTGACTTTCTCTCCTGTCGTGCACTTTACCTCCATTCGCTTAATTCTGGCAATGGTGGCTTGTTTGGACCTCGAGTTACATCAGATGGATGTAAAGACTGATTTTCTTAACGGAGAACTAGATGAGGAGATCTACATGGAACAACCAAACGGGTTCGTACAAGAAGAAAACAAACATAAGGTTTGTAAACTTCGTAAATCCATATATGGTCTTAAACAATCCTCAAGGCAGTGGTATATGCGCTTTCAAGAAGTCGTTTTGTCGTATGGTTTCTCCATGCTCGACGAAGACAACTGTGTATACATTAAGAGGATTAAGAACAAGTATGTAATTATGTCTCTTTATGTAGATGACATACTTATAGCTGGAAATGATAAGCGTCTTATCATGGATATCAAAGCTTGGCTTTCATCTGTCTTTGAGATGAAAGACATGGGTGAAGCTGCATATATCCTTGGGGTTAAGATCTCAAGGAATCGTTCCAAGAAACTTCTTTCTCTCTCTCAAGAGACATATATAAAGAAAGTTTTAGAACGGTTTAATATGCAGGACTACAAGCTAATTAATACTCCAATAAGCAAAGGCGAGGGTCTATGTTTGGAAATGTGTCCCAAAGATCCAAAAGAAAAGAAAGCTATGGAAAATGTTCCATACTCCAGTGCTGTCGGGAGTCTGATGTACGCCATGATGTGTACCAGACCGGACATTTGCTATGTTGTTGGTATGGTAAGCCGTTACCTATCCAACCCAGGACAGGCACACTGGAAAGCGGTGAAGAGGATATTAAGGTACCTCAAAGGGACTGCAGACTATGCGTTGTGCTATCAAGGCAATACCTTGAGACTCGAAGGCTATACCGATGCTGATTGGGCAGGTGATCTCGATGAGCGAAGATCTACCTCAGGCTTTGTTTTCTTGCTCGGGAATGGTGCAATATCCTGGAGCAACAAGAAGCAAACCTGCATCGCCCTATCAACCATGGAAGCCGAATTTGTAGCATTCAGCATGGCGGTCCAAGAAGCTGTTTGGCTTAGGAAATTCTTAGACAGGCTGACGGATGCCACTGACTCAAGCACTGTTCCTATATACAGTGATAGTCAAGCTTCGATTGCCTATATCAAAGATCCTAAATTTCATTGTAAGACCAAACACATTGATATTCGATTCAAGTTTGCGAAGGACTATGACAAATGGAAGGAAGTAGACATAGGATACATATCCACGCATAAGATGATAGCGGATCCCCTTACTAAGGCGATCCCTGGAGATGTGTTTTTCAAACACTTATCATCTATGGGAATGCGTAGGTGCTGAGCTGTATCATGTAATATTTCACATGTCTATAGAAGATCAAAGTTTAATAAAAAGAAGAAGTTCTTTTTATATTTATTGCATACAAGTTTCTTACAAATGATTTTTACATTTGTGTTTAAGTCTCAGCTATTTTATTGTGTGTATGTCGGACAGATTAAGGTTGGCTCTCTCACATGAGCAACCGCCTTATCTTATCAGATGGATAAGATAGAGATGAGACTAGTTTAAAGTCAAAATCATTAGACAAATGATTTAGAGTCATGACTTAAACAAGATAGTCGAATGAAAGATCTGCATCATATGGATGCTTACAAAAGATCTGAGATCTGTATCACAAGGATATTTAAAAGAGATCTCATAGGATTTTTTAAATCCTATCTGTCTTATACAGGATGAGAGTCCGGGAATATTTCATGGGTAGTAAGGGGACTCAAAGGATAGGCACTGTGGTGTCTGATCTTTCATCCGTACAACATCGTTAAGACATACTCTCCCTGGGAAAGGAGTGATGTTGTAATACGTGTTCATACCACGTAAGCATTTTGACCACTGAGTTAGTAGCAATAGAGTTTGCTATTATGTGAGACTCAAAGGCCATATGGGTCTTAAACTCTTACCCTCAAGGACTCCAATTGGTTCCTTTAGATTTGACGAGATGATCGCTATCTTAGCGTGTTGCTAATGGGCTATGATAATTCGACTCGGCGGGGCAAGTTAGAAAAGCCAATCAAGTTAAGATCAGAAGGTTCGCAAGAAGAGGAAGATTGATTACATATTCGCATTTGGACTTTAATGATTCAAAGCTGGCCAGCCAATTGTAATCCAGATGGGATTCAATTGTTGAATATAAAGTATAAGAAATGTGAAGAAATAATCTAGGGTAAAGCATGCGTTGAACTACTCAACTTTGCACCTTCGAGGTCGTTGTGTATCTCTAACAAGTGCACAACAACAGACTCTACGCGCATGACGGTCGCACGGTCTATTTCTCGGTATGATAGATGAAAGAACTAAGAGAAAGAAGTTCTCTTACAATCCCCTCAAGTGTGAGTGGGAGATGTTGGATATGGATGACGTTTGTACACCCTTGTAGGGGATGTACGAGGGAATACGGACCTCGAACGTCGCGTACACGAAGTCGTGTGCAAAGGGAATCTGTTCCCTGCGGAGAGGATCTCTAGATTAATGGGAAAGTCGCATTATATGTGCATAAGTGCATGCGACATATGGCTAATAAAGGGGTAATATCTTAAGCTTATGTTGTACCATGCATATGGTACAACTTAAGCTTATAAGGTGCCATGTATGATGGTACACCTTAGTTAAATTGTTCCAAAGGAACAATTACTCCTAAAATAACTACCTTGGGGGCTATAAATAAGACCCAAGGGTTAGCCATTTCCTAACACTTTTGCATGGTATTCTTGCCTTGCATTTCATTCTAGCGAAGCTCTGCCAAAATCCTTCCTCTCTCTTTATCCAAGTTCTTAATCTAAAAGTATAGATTTAGATTGTGGATTTAGTAGCCTTACTCCGTTCGTGAGAAGACTCGATCCGTCGTGGCGAATCCGAAGGCGAAGTTCCAAGACTACCGTGCCGCATACGCAAGCGTAAGTCTCAACTTCATTTATCGATCCTAACTCTGTTTTGATAGGATCCATCAATTAATCCCTGAAATACTTAATATTGCTGATAATACATGTTGTTGCTGTGTTGTGGCTGCCCTAAGGTCTAGTTGCTCAGTTGTAATGACATATGTGCATGCGATGCGGAAAATGGCAAAAGATGTGAACATTGACTATATGTGTGGCTTTTGGCACGAAACGTGTGCGGTGGTGATTATGAAAGGGTGGGACCCTATTGAAAGAGCAACTAAACCTAGGGTAGGTGTTTTCCAGAGGTGTCCACTTGCACAGAGCGGGTCGACCCTCTAGGCAAGGGTGGGAATGGGGGAAAGTGTCGAGGAAGGTAATAGTACGAGGACGAGGCTTGGGTTGTTTCAGTGGCAGTCATTAACTGTGCACTGGGGTGGCGGCTCTGGCCGTGCACTGGTTTCACTCGCACGATGTACTGTGGAGTGTTGTGACTCACTTGCCCGATGCACTGTGGAAGTGAGGGGCTACGACCAGCTGACGGGTGCGATTGTTCCATCCCAACTTAGGAATGAGGTCTAGCCCTCGTACCTGAAACTTGGTCTCCAACTTTCCAAAAAAACAAACATAACATGTGACAATAAACAACAAACTTAATCTCATAACTTGATGAACCATGAATGATGTGTTGTGTGTTAGATCTCCCGTAGTGTGTAGTGTGCTTCTACTAGACGCGCGGTGACGTGTCCCCTCCCCGTGGTTTTGGGAGTAGGTACCCAGCAGCAGCAGGCAGACCAGGAGCAACCGAGGGCAGGAGGATGTTGACGTTTGCAAGGCAGTGTGGTTCGGAGGCATTGTTCATAGTAGTGACACCTGGAGAGTGTATGGTAGTGGTGTTCCACGTCGAGACAGGGTCGATGCGTCTGTACACCCTAGACTAGTACTGTGCTGGACGTGAGCAGTGGCGTTGCTAAGACATAGATACTTTTGTAGTAGTTGTATTTTCCTTTCCTTCTTTTATTTTTAAGTACCACTCTGAGTTGTTGTTGAATGCATATCTGTGTATGTCTGAGCAACTTTTCTTTTACTAATGTGTTGTTCCAGTGTGAGCAGTGGCCTGCATAATTCTTTCTTATACGCTAGGACCTTTAGTCCGCAGCCTTTCACGCAACTCACCCCCTAGGTATTCAGGGAATTGAGGCGTAGTGTCCCTTCCTTCGAGTGTTAGGGTGACTGGGGCGTGACAGGTTTTATGGTGGCCCATGCAGGCCGCTAACACTGCGACACACGTAAGAACTACACAATTTATGCTCTGACGTATCAATAAGTGGTACTAATCCGTATTTCATTTCCATGAAGCAGGATGGATAGTGGAGGTGGTAACACCAATGGAGGCACGGGAGGTCCTACAGATCAAAGTCCACAGTCAGGGGAGACATCTTTTGATGCAGCCACAGTAGTACAGATATTGACAGAGGTGTTTGAGCATGCAGCAGAGCGACAGCAGGGTCGTACTTCAGTGCCGATTTCGACTCCTACCTATAGATTGTTCAAGGACTTCACACCTAAGTCCTTCTGTGGAGACGAGGAGGGACTAGAGGTTGATGAGTGGCTCAGCCACATCGAGGACTGCCTGACTTTGGTAGGGGCCCCTCGAGATGAGTGGGTGGATGCAGATGTTTCACCTTTGCGGTAAGGGATTGGTGGAGGGCTCAGCAGAAACGCCTCAAGGGGGCAGTGTTGACATGGGAAGAGTTCAGGAAGCTGTTTGAGGCGACGTACCTCCCAGATACCGCCAAGGATGAGCTGCGTCAGAGGTTCGAGCAGCTAAAGCAGGGTCAGAGGATTGTTGACCAATATGATGCATAATTTTTGCAACTCAGTAAGTATGCCCCTGATTTAGTAGAGAAAGAGGCAGATAGAGCACGGAGGTTCAGGATGGGCCTGAATCCATAATACAGAGGACCTATGTCGACGTCAGTCCTGTCTACCCAGGAGGCAGTGTTGGCGGCCGCTAGGATGCATGAGTCTCACCTCCGTAGTTTGGGAAGGTTATCAGCAGCTGGTAGTCGATTACAGACGGCTCAGAGGACTGCAGTTTCATGGCCGGTTTAGACGACCCAGTTCAAGAGGCCAGGAGCTCCACCCCCAGTACCTTCAGCTCCGAGGCAACTAGCCTGTTTCCATTACGGCAAGTCGGGGCAAATAGCTAGAGAATGTCGAGCCTGGCTACAGAGAAGGTGCTTCAGTTTTGGTGGCCAAGGACATGTTCAGAGAGAGTGCCCAAGAGGACGTCAGGGGTTTCCTGGAGTTTATGGTGTGGCAAGGCCGGGGCAGCAGCAGCAGCAACGTCAGCTTCCAGCGGCCCCTCAGAGACTTCCACTACCAGCACCACCGCAACGGCCAAGACAGGCAGGGCAGGGGAGACCACCGAGGGCACCGCAGCATCCGATGGTCGGGAGAGCAGCCCCTGCGCCTCAGCAGCGTCAGACTTTTCAGCTGACGGCAGTAGCAGAGGAAGGCTCCAGGGGAGTCATCACTGGTAAGTGATTCACTCAGTTATTTTGTGAGTTGTATCTTTATAGCTGGCATGAGTAGAATGTTTAGTTAGCTTTATTTTTCTGTTAGGTGTTGTTAGAATTGCATCTTTTCCTGTCGTAGCATTGTTTGATAATGGAGCGTCTCATTGTTTCCTATCTAAGGAATTTGTGGGCAAGAACAAAATAGTGGTAGATTCATTTACCTATAACTGGAATGTGCACACTGGAAATGGGGTTGTTTTAAGTTCAGCTGGTATGAAAAATTGCCCAGTAGAATTGGCAGGACTAGAACTATATGCAGATTTCTTGAGCATAGAATTGCCCAGTTATGAAGTGGTGTTTGGTATGGATTGGTTGGGGAAGTTTTATGCTAAGATAGATTGTAGAAGGTGGAGGATAATGTTCCAAGTTCCAGGTCATACTGAGTTTGTATATCATAATGGAACAAACGTGTGTGAACCGGTTAAGTTCAGAGCGTCACCAGTGGAGATGCAAGTGATAGCCATGGAATCGGAAGTGGAACTTCCTGAGGTTGTACGGGATTTCCCAGACGTATTCCCTGATGATATATATGGGCTTCCTCCGGATAGATCGTTAGAGTTCACCATTGATTTGATTTCGGGGACCCAACCGATTTCGAAGGCTCCGTATCGTATGGCTCCGCCTGAATTAGATGAGCTTCGGAATCAGTTGACTGATTTATCATGTCGTGGATTGATTCAACCTAGTGTGTCTCCGTAGGGAGCACCAGTTTTGTTGGTAAACAAGAAAGATGGCTCTAAAAGGTTGTGCATCGATTACAGGGAGTTGAATAAAGCAACTGTGAAAGATAAGTACCCACTTCCCCGAATCGATGACATTTTTTATCAGTTGGGTGGATCCAGGGTGTACTCTAAGTTGGATTTGTGGAGCGGATACCACCAAGTGAAGGTTCGAGATTCAGATATCCCTAAGACTGCTTTCAGGACCTGATACGGGCAGTATGAGTTTCTGGTGATGCCTTTCGGAGTGATGAATGCACCAGCTACTTCATGAGACTGATGAATCAAGTGTTCTTCGACTATTTGGATAAGTTTGAAGTGGTATTCATTGATGATATCTTAGTGTATTCGAAAGATGAAGCCGAGCACGCTAAACACTTGAGGATAGTTCTTGAGACTCTGAGGCAACACCAATTATATGCCAAGTTTAGCAAGTGCCAGTTTTGGTTGACGAAGATTGCGTTCCTGGGACATGTTGTATTAGGTGAAGGGATATATGTGGACCCGAAAAAGATTGTGGTGGTAGTAGAGTGGCATATTCCATGATCGGTCACTGAAATTAGAAGTTTCTTGGGATTTGCCGGATATTACCGAAAATTTATCAAGGATTTTTCAAAGATCACAGCACCTCTGACAAACCTGACGAAAAAGGATATGCCTTATGTATGGTCAGAAGAATGTCAGCGGGCGATGGATGAGTTGAAGCGTCGCTTGACGACTGCTCCAGTGTTGACGATTCCCGATCGATCAGGAGGATTCGAAATTTTTTGTGATGCTTCAGGGAAGGGATTGGGATGTGTACTCCATCAGCATGGAGGTGTGGTTGCTTATGCATCGAGATTGTTGAAAGTCCATGAGCGAAACTATCCCACTCATGATTTGGAGTTGGCGGCGGTGATCTTTGCATTGAAGTTGTGGAGACATTTTTTGTTGGGCGAACGTGTAAAGATATATACGGATCATAAAAGTCTGAAATATGTCTTCACGCAACAAGAGCTTAATATGAGGCAGAGAAGGTGGTTGGAGTTGATGGCAGAATATGATATTGATCTTCAGTATCATCCCGTCAAGGTTAATGTAGTCTCGGATGCTTTACGTACATTACCGGTGATAATAAGGTTGACAGTGCACCCGCAACTTCGATGGGCAATCAGACAGATGGAACTAGAAGTAATGCTTCCGGGGGAGTGAGCAGTGGATATGGGTTTGCAAGTACGATTAGATCTTGTGGATAGAATCAAGGCAGCCCAACTCGATGATCCAAGATTGAAGGTGATTCGTGAGCAAGTTGAAACTTGTCATCAGACAGATTTTCATATTCATGCAGATGGATCATTGAGGTTTGGAGATCGGGTTTGTGTGCCAGCAGGTGCCATCCGAGATGATTGATGAAGGAAGCACATAGTTCGCCATATTCCATACATCCTGGAGGAACTAAGATGTACAGAGATATGCGCCAACATTTCTGGTGGCACGGTATGAAGCGTGTGGTAGCTAAGAGTGTAGCAGCCTGTATTGTATGCCAGCAAGTGAAGGCCGAACACCAGAGAATAGCAGGTTTGCTTCAACCTCTTCCTATTCTGGAATGGAAGTGGCAGCATGTGACCATGGACTTTGTGACTGGCTTACCTCGCACATCAAATGGTCATGACGCAGTATGGGTAATTGTGGATTGCTTGACTAAGTCAGCGCATTTTACTCTATTTCGGGTTGGTCAGTATACAGAGTCATTGGCTAATAAGTATATGGAAGAAATTGTGAGACTTCATGGAGTTCCCATATGTATTGTGTCGAATCAAGACTCGAGATTTACATCTCACTTTTGGAAAAGTTAGCAGAATAGTTTGGGAACCAATCTCAGTTTCAGTACAGCTTATCATCCTCAGACAGATGGCCAATCAGAGCGTGTCATTCAAATACTGGAAGATATGTTGAGGGCATGTATGTTGGAGTTTCAAGGATCCTGGGAAGATCACTTGCATTTGGTTGAGTTCGCATACAACAAAAGTTATCAAGCAAGTATTGGTATGGCTCCATTTGCAGCTTTATATAGACGTAAGTGTCGGTCACCGCTTAGTTGGGATGACCTTGGTGATCGTGAAGTGTTGGGACCAGATATGATAGTTGAAGCTGTTGATGTCGTACGAACAGTTCGTGAAAATCTTCGGATTGCTCAAGATCGCTATAAACATTGGGCTGATACCAAGAGGCGACCACTTGAGTTCCAACCTGGAGATTATGTCTTCTTGAAGATTTCTCCAACTCTTGGTATGATTCGTTTTGGATGACAGGGGAAGTTGAGTCCTAGGTATGTCGGTCCGTTTGAGATTTCAGCTCGAGTTGGCGAGGTGGCTTACAGATTGGTGCTCCCACCATCTCTCGAAGGAGTCCACGACATATTCCATGTATCACAACTCCGAGGATTTGTAGGTGACCCCAGTCAGATCGTGGACCACACAGAAGTTGCAGTGCATCCAGACTTGACGTATGAGCAGCAGCCCGTGGCAATTCTGGATCGGAAGCAGAAGATGCTCGAAACAAGAGAGTGGATCTTGTAAGAGTTATGTGGCACCAAGAGTCACCTGGAGAGTCCACATGGGAACGTGAGGATGAGATGTGGGAGAAATACACATATTTGTTTATGTAATACTTCCGTATCAATGTATCATGGTAGACTTGTATATATTTACATAAGAGATTGTTTCTACTCTCCTTATTGATATTTTTGTAATTCCGAGGACGGAATTTATTCTGAGGGGGGTAGGATGTAACCCTCCGTAGTCCAGTCTATAGGATAGGGTTACGTGTTATGGCCATGTACGGCGTATTGGAGGTGATGGTGTAGGATCCCTAGAGAGTGGGACCCATTTGGAGGACCTTCTTGCCTATTGAGGCTCCCATGCATTGGGAAGCGTGTTGGAGGGTTGTAGTATGGCCGTAGTGTGTATAGTGATGCTTGGGTGGTAGCACAAGGAGGTGGTGTAGAGAATAGGGTGAAATATGGGAAAATATTGTAAACTAGTCGGACCGGGTACATTGACTGACTGACTAGTCATTTTCCTGCACACTTTTGCTCAATCACGTGACCACCTCGTGTACGAACACGTGCATACATCACTACCATGAGCATGATAAGTGGAACCACCATGAGTAGTTAAAGGATGGAGTTAGCCTTGGGCACGCTAGTCCTTCAAATCATGCACGCGGATATTGAGATGGATCCCTACACATTGGGATGCGTGCATGGAAAAGTGTCCCGTGGCTATCATGATCATCTTGATACATCGTAAATGAGACCTTAGTGACAATTATGCAAGGAGATCATTGGGGATTATAGAGTTTTGCAAAATACCCTTCACATTTTCTTTTATACCCAATTTTGGGTACATTCGCAAAAAGGCAAATGGATGGGGTTTTGTGTGAAATTGCCAAGTGAGGGCTTATGGGACATTTCCTAAGTGTTGGTGGGGATAAGAAGGTTGGGTGGATGACATGCATTGGTCCAAGTTGATAGTGGAGGGGTGAAGTGACTATTTTACCCTTAGAGGGTTCTACACATCTCTAAACCTCGTTTTAAGCCAACAACCTCATCACACCCCCTAATATTCGGATCTTATCCCCTAAATTTCGTGGCTAACACACTTGAGGGAGTGAGGGAGAGGTCTAAAGAGTTGGATATAGAAGGAGGAGGGCTAGATCTTCAAGTTTGCCTTGCATGTCCAAGAAGGAGGCCTAGAAGCTAACTAGAGCTTGTACCAAGGAGGAGGTAGCTTGGAGCTTGTTTGGGCTTGAACTAGGAGGACATCACCTTCATCTAGAGCTCAGGTAGAAGTCCTACACCTATAGGAATAGGATAGACAAGTTAATTAGGGTGCATGTTTCATTCCTTTAGTTATTTGTAAAGCTTGTACAAGTTACGGCTAAAACTCATGATTGTTGTGCTAGATGCATGATTTTGTTGCAAACTCCATAAATTACCTATCTTTTTATGCCTCGTACCTTTATTATTATGTTTTTATGGGTTCTACAAATTTTCAGAATTTTATTTTGATTTTAGGTGTTGTTTTCAACTTGTACAAAAAAAGACAGATCATGTCCAATTCAGGGGAGGTGCTGTCCGAATTATTTTTAACTGATTACCCTACCAAATCTTCGTATTTTAAGCCCAAATTTTTATATGTTTTTCATCAGGTAGTTACATAACTTTCCTTAATTTCCCCAAAGTCTAATTTTGACTGCAGATATCTTTAAGAAAATCATTTTCAAAACTGGTCAGCTTTCAAACTACAGAAACACCTTTCACCGTTTTGATTATATCTCTCAAGTTACTCCATGGATTTGGCTGTTCTTGTGCTCTATTTCAACCTAAGACACATATCTACAAAAAAGGTCAGCAAATTCTCAATCAGCCTCCAGGTATTTTTAAAACACCAATCTTCACAACTCTAGCTTGCTATCCAGAAACAGTTTTACACCTCTTCAGTTTTTAAATCTTTAAAAACCCATTTTTGAGAATTTAGACATGAGATTAGATTTTCTGGAAAATAGAAACCTAGGGCTACCACCCTATGGTGATAGTTGATGTTGCTCAGTTCATTTATTTTAGTAAATTGCTGCTGCGAATTGAGGTATTGCTGAAAAGTATGAATCTGCGGTGTTTTTAATTGATCCATTCATATTGATAGTTGATGGCATATATGTAATTAATCCTTGAAATACTTAATATTGCTGATAATACATGTTGTTGCTGTGTTGTGGCTGCCCTAAGGTCTAGTTGCTCAGTTGTAATGACATATGTGCATGCGATGCGGAAAATGGCAAAAGATGTGAACATTGACTATATGTGTGGCTTTTGGCACGAAACGTGTGCGGTGGTGAATATGAAAGGGTGGGACCCCATTGAAAGAGCAACTAAACCTAGGGTAGGTGTTTTTCAGAGGTGTCTACTTGCACAGAGCGGGTCGACCCTCTAGGCAAGGGTGGGAATGGGGGAAAGTGTCGAGGAAGGTAATAGTACGAGGACGAGGCTTGGGTTGTTTCAGTGGCAGTCATTGACTGTGCACTGAGGTGGCGGCTCTGGTCGTGCACTGGTTTCACTCGTACGATGTATTGTGGAGTGCTGTGACTCACTTGCCCGACGCACTGTGGAAGTGAGGGGCCCCGACCAGCTGGCGGGTGCGATTGTTCCATCCCGACTTAGGGATGAGGTCTAGCCCTCGTACTTGAAACTTTCCAAAAAAACAAACAAACAAACATAACATGTGACAATCAACAACAAACTTAATCTCATAACTTAATGAACCATGAATGATGTGTTGTGTGTTAGATCTCTCGTAGTGTGTAGTGTGCTTCTACTAGACGTGCGTTGACGTGTCCCCTCCCCGTGGTTTTGGGAGTAGGTACCCAGCAGCAGCAGGCAGACCAGGAGCAACCGAGGGCAGGAGGATGTTGACGTTTGCAGGGCAGTGTGGTTCGGAGGCAGTGTTCATAGTAGTGACACCTGGAGAGTGTACGGTAGTGGTGTTCCACGTCGAGATGGGGTCGATGTGTCTGTACACTCTAGACGCAGTACCATGGTGGATGTGAGCAGTGGCGTTGCTAATACATTGATACTTTTCTAGTAGTTGTATTTTCCTTTCCTGCTTTTATTTTTCAGTACCACTCTGAGTTGTTGTTGAATGCATACTGTGTATGTCTGAGCAGCTTTTCTTTTACTAATGTGTTGTTCCAGTGTGAGCAGTGGCCTGCAAAATTCTTTCTTATATGCTAGGACCTTTAGTCCGTGGCCTTTCACGCAACTCACCCCCTAGGTATTCAGGGAATTAAGGCGTAGTGTCCCTTCCTTCGAGTATTAGGGTGACTGGGGCATGACAAAGCCTTCAAGCTTGAGTAGCCTTGAATCTTCCCATCATCTTCCAAGCTTTGACACCTCTTGTTGAGCTTCCTTTCATCAAGCTCCAAGCTATGGCAATGCTCCACTTGATGTCCATCCTTGCACCAAGCTTTTATTCTCCAAAATGTTATTCTTCAATTGTTAAACATGAGACTAAAACATTGAGAGTCATTAGCATCAACATAATATTGTGATCATCATCAAAACTATATTGGTCTAAAAATCTAATACGAGCATATCGTGTCCAACACGAAGTTTGAAATTGAGAAGTTTGATGGGAGAATCAACTTCAGTATGTGGAGATGTGAAGTCATGGATGTCTTGAACTTACTTGGTCAAGACATTGCATTAGAAGAGAAACCGACTGACATGTTTGATCAGGAGTGGAGAACTATCGAAATGCATATGGTACCATCCGATTGTATTTGTCGAAGGAGAAGAAATACCTATACATGGAGGAGACAAGTGCAATCAAGTTCTGGAAGGACCTCGAAAACAAGTACATGAAGAAGTAAATGAAGAAGAACATCCAGAACCGGTTACACTTGAAGAATAAGATTTTCGATTTAAAGTTAATCGATGGGATTTCTATGAAGGAACACCTCGACTACTACTACAAGCTTCTTACCGACATGAGGAACATCGACGTGAAGGTCGACGACGAAGACAAGGCGATGATTCTCCTCAACTCGCTATCCATTGAGTATGAGTAATTGGTGTCGGTTCTTACCTATGGTAAGGAATCGATCACATTCGAATAGGTGTCCAACGATCTGACGGGCAACGAGTTCAGGAAGAACGATGTGGACACCAACAACCGAGCTTCGAGCGATGCTCTTACAGTAGTATGGGGTCGTAGTGGAGAGAAGTGTAGAGATCGAAGGGGGTATTTCAGATCCAAGTCCATTGACAAGACAATGGGCCCTCGGTGCAAGGTGGTGAAGGACCAATGTCTTTTTGTAGAGAAAGAGGACATTGGGTCAGAGACTGCAAGAAGGCGAAGAAGAAGCACGATGCAACTTCCAACGTTGTGAAGGGCATTGAGGTCAAGGAGTATGTATTGGTCGGTACTTCGAAGGTCGTGACGTCAGATGATTGGGTGCTCAACTTTGGGTGCTCATTCCATATGACGCCACATCGAGAGTACTTTACGACCTTCAAGGAAGGTGGTAAGAGTACAGTCTTGCTGGACAATGACTGAGCTTGTAGCACTACAGGCATCGGTACAATATGGATGAGGATGAGCGACGGTGTTACATGAGACATCAATGAGGTATGCTTTGTTCCTGATCTATGGCGTAATCTCATATCGCTCAGCTCACATAAAGCCAGGGCCTGTCAAGTGACCATGGAGAATGGAGCTTTGTGAGTGACCTGAGGTGCAATGATCATAATGAAAGGAAAGCAGAAGGTAACCTCTATTACTAGGATGGTTCGGTCATAGCTGGCACATCATCTCTGACTTGTGAAGTTGAGAAGGACGACTCGTTGTTATGGCACATGTGCCTCGAGCATGTGGGCGAGAAAGCTTTGTTGAAGCTAATCATTGGAGATCGTCTGAAGGGAGCCAAGACCGGGAAGATCGAGTTCTTTAAGCACTGTGTGTTTGGAAAGCAAACGCATGCTTCATTTGGGACGGCCATCCATAGTACAAAGGGAGCACTTGACTATGTACACACTGACGTATGAGGGTCAAGTAGAATGGCCCTATGGGAAGGGAAACACTACTTTGTTTCATTCATCGATGATTCTCATGCATGGTGTAGGTGTTTTCGCTGAAGTCAAAGGACCAAGTTCTAATCACTTTCATCGAGTGGAAGAAGCTGGTCGAGACTCAGACTGGTCGACGAGTTAGGCATCTTCGAAGTTACGACGATGGTGTGTATAGGTCAGATCTCTTCGAGAAGTTCTACAGATCGAAAGGGATACAGAAAAACTACACTGTTAGTGGTATGCCACAGCAGAATGGGATAGCTAAGAGGATGAATCAAACTTTGCTGGAGAAAGTTCGATGCATGTTGTCGACAGCTGATCTATCGAAGGCATTTTGAGCAGAGGCACTGGTGTATGCAACCTACTTAGTCAACAAGTTACCATCTGCTGCTTTGGAGGGTCGACTTCCATTGGAGGTCTGGTCGGGAAAGCCAGTTTTCGACTATGGATCACTTCGAGTTTTGGGATGTCCGAACTACTATGCCGTGAAGGAAGACAAACTCAATGCTGAGTCAAGAAAGCCATCTTCTTGGGCTTCAGCAATGGTATCAAGGGATATTGACTATGGTGTCTGACACAAAGGAAGTTGATCCTGAGCAGAGGCATGACGTTTGATGAGTCGTCGTTACTGAATAAGGAGCATGAACCAGTGGTGGAGATCGAACAGACACAATTGATGCAGGTCTACATCAACACGTCTGAGATTCCACATCGGTCCATCGATGACTCAGATCGACCCACACCAGATGCTGTAGAAGATGGACTCCAGACGGATGCTTGTGAAGTTGGTGGTTCAAGCTCAGTTGATGGAGATAGCTCGTCTCCAAGGGTCGTTCAGTAGAAGGATTCCCTAGCAGTGTCAAGGTCGAAGCATGAGATAAGAAGAACTGCAAGGTACTCAGAGATGATCTCATTTGCTTTTCCTGTAGTATTTATCATTGTTCCCACTTCTTTCTCTGTGGTGGAGAAATCCGAAGACCCGAAGCGATGGAAAAGTGCAATGGACGAAGAAATTAAATCATTGGCTAAGAACGACACATGGGATCTCGTGGAGCTTTTGTAGGGCAAGAAATCAATTGGGTGTAAGTGGGTCTACACCAAGAAGGAAGGGGTCGAATCAAGAGATGTTTGCTACTAAGCTTGCCTCGTAGCAAAGGCTTCACACAGAGAGAAGGCATTGACTACAATAAGGTCTTCTCTCCTGTGGTGAAGTATTGCTCGATTCGGATCCTGCAAGCATTGGTTGCTCAGTTCGACCTTGAACTGGTGCAGCTAGATGTCAAGACGGCGTTCTTGCATGGAGCGCTTGAAGAGGAGATCTATATGGCTTAGCCCGATGGCAATTGGAGTGGTGACGGTCTTGCATGTATGCTGAAGAAGTCACTCTACGGGTTGAAGCAATCGCTGAGGCAATGGTATAAGAGTTTTAAATGCTTTATGATGGATGATCGAGGGTATATTCGTAGCCCCTACGATCATTGTGTGTTCTATCGGAAGTTGGTTGATGGTCCTTCATATATCTTCTACTTTATGTCGATGACTTGCTCATTGCTTTATCGAATTAAGATGAAATTTGGAGATTGAAGTCTCAATTGAGTTGTGTGTTTGAGATAAAGGATCTGCGCGAGGCACGAATGATTCTTGGGATGGAGATCACAAGAGATTGAAGTGGAGGTACTGTTCATCTTTCATAGAGTTTCGGTTTGAAGTCTGTTATACAGAGATTTGGCTGTGAGAAGATGAAGTCTGTAGCTAATTTGATTGCACCTCACTTCAATATTAGTGCCAAGCAGTGTCTGAAGAATGCAGAACAGAAGAAGCTCATGGAAAGCATACAGTATGCCAATGCGGTAGCGGTTTTGATGTACGCAATGGTATGTACCAGACCTGATCTATTACATGCAGTCAGCATGGTGAGTAAATACATGCACAACCCGGAGAAAGAGCACTAGCAAGTAGTGCAGTTGATCTTTCGGTACATCAATGGCACAGTTGACGGCAGACTGACTTATCGCCGAAATGTTCATGGTCTACACACTATCGGTTATGTCGATTCTGACTATGCAGGTGACTTGGATGGGAGTCGATCGATGACAGTCTACGTCTTTACCCTGTCTGGCACTCCAATATGTTGGTGGAATATCCTTCAATCTACGGTGGCCATGTCTACTATGGAGGCAGAGTATATGGCATTGACTGAAGCGGTGAAAGAGGTAATATGGCTAATAGGCTTGATGGATAATCTGGGAGTCTACCAAGAGTGTTACGATGTCCATTGTGATGGCTAGAGTACAGTGCACTTGGTTAAGAATCAGGTCTTACATGCTCACACCAAGCATATCAATGTGAGATTCCACTTTGTCAGGGACTATGTAGGAGAAGACGACGACGACATCAACTTGATGAAGATCGGAACAGAGGACAACCCGGTGGACATACTAACAAAGGTTGTATCGGGAGTCAAGTTCAAGCATTGTTTGGACTTATTCAATGTGGTTCCTCGATGAAGTTGACGTCAGCCCTAGGAGGGGGCATCTGACGTGCGTTTATATTTCATATATTTGCGCACGTTTTCTTCCGTGTTTTTCCGTATTTTACTACCGTCTTATACCTGTTTTCTTGTGTTTTCTTGTTTTCTTTCACTTTTCCGTGTTTTCCATATTTTGCAGGAGTTTACTGGCATATGGAGCATAAAACGATGATATCGCAAGTCCCCGGAGCAACGGGAGGAGTCATGCGTGATCCAGGGGGTCAAACGACGAAGATAGCATATTTCATCCCCTCACCCGATCAGTTGATCATCATCAACCGATCGGGTGATGTACGCGTGCACCACCCAGATGCAGCTTGGAGCTCACGAGAAGTCAACCGGTCGGTTCGCTGGCCGGTTCAAAAGCCCCAAGTCTCTGGAATTCTACTGTAATTTCCCACCGATCGGGTGACCTTCACCCGATCGGTTCACCTGTAGCTGAATCTCCAAAGCCAAGACACGGTCAGCTCAACCGGCCACCTCACCCGACGGCACCAAGATCCAACCGGTCACATTCATATGTCAACCGACCGGGTGAAGCTGACCGAGTGAAGTCCCGCATCTCGCTGCCAAAGTTTGAAGCAGGTCACCCGATCGGTTGACTTGTCAACCGATTGGGTGATATCTTTTCCTATATATAGAACCCTAGGTTTTTCCAGAAACGGGAGTTAGTTATTTTTTGCTGTTTTCTTCATTTTGTGACGGCTGTAATTTCCCAGTTTTTGTAAGTTTTCAGATCTTTGTTAAACTTTAGTATTATCTTAATTGCTTTACTACCATTGCATTTCTATTGTCTGATCATGATTTTTACGGTCGATTTCTGTTTAGATCGCTTTTTACTAAATATGTGTGAGTAGTTCCCAAATCTGGGATTTTGGCAAAAACTCATTCGTGGGCTCTTCCCGATGCATCCATAGGGCTAGGAAATCGATAGGGATTAGGAATCTAACGGTTACGCGGGGTGTTTTATTGTCATCGGCGGGAAAAAGACCGCCTTTGACCGTTGGGCCAAGGGGGAATAAACTTGGCGGTTGACTCCCTAGCCATAGCTCACGTCCTTACCGTAGATGCCGAATCCTGGCGCGCGGGAGCGGCAGGATGAGACGTTGGGAGTTATCGTTGCGAGCTTAGTGCTCCTGGAGTCGATCAGTGTTAATGGACACGGGAGTGCCCACTGATCGAACCCGAAAAGTCTGGCATATCATCCTGGGCACCGACCGGAATATCGGCCCATGGGACACCTGTACCACTTTCAGAGGCAATATCTCACCATTAGACCCTAATTCCGATCGCTATCCTACCCGTAGGCCGTATCAGTGAGAATCGCACGATGGGGTGGAAACCAAAGTCCCGGGTTTTTCCTCTGTATTGTCTTTACCTTGCATTCCATTTACCGTGACAACCAATCATTCGATCCGGGCTAGCTCGCCAATGGGGTGATTTTGATCCTCTTTGACACAAGCACATCCACGCCTCCCTGAGTTTGACCCCCAAGCCACACTACAACACCGTGCGCTTGCGGTTACAAATATTTAAATCTCACGCCCCCAATCATATCATTGCACACATCTAGCACGCACCTGTCGGGGGGCGTCAAGCTTTATGGCGCCGTTGCCGGGGAGGCAACGTGCTTGTTATTTTAGGATTTCATGAACCCTAGTGTCTAGCTCACATCCCTACCTCGTGATAATTTTCGCATTCTTCTTTTTCCTTTTTATCTTCTTATTTTTATTTTTATTTTTTATCTTATCTGTTTCTTTCCCACTTTTCGCTTCACGGGTGTTTGTTGTTTTTCATGCGCAGGAGTTCAAGAAGTCTCGACGACTTGATCCCCATTGATCCAGAGATAAACGCCACACTAAGGCGATTGGCCGCCAAGAAGCGAAGAAGAGAGGATCCTGAAGCCATGGGGGAGAACACCCCAACTCACAAGTCTCTGCTGGAGTACTCGATGCCATCAATCGAGTCCACCTCCGCCATCCGTCCTCCAGCTATTACGGCCCAAAGCTTCGAGCTTAAGCCATCTTTGGTGACGTGGATCCAGCAGGATCAATTTTTGGGTGCACCCATGGAGAGCCCGATTGAGCATTTAGACTCCTTCTTGGAGAAATGTGACACCTTCCGGATAAATGGTGTCACAACTGAGGCGATCCGACTGAAGCTATTCCCCTTCTCCTTGTGAGATAAGGCCAAGTTGTGGCTTAGGGGGAAGGACCCGAATACATTTAACACCTGGGAGAAGCTCTCAAATGCTTTCCTGACGAAGTTCTTTCCTCCGGGGAAGACCATGAAGCTCAGGAGTGAGATCTCCTCCTTCTCCCAGGCCAGCCACGAGTCCTTGCATGAAGCTTGGACGAGATACAAGGAGACGCAGAGAAGATGTCCCCACCATGAGCTCCCCAAGTGGCAGATCATAAATCTGTTCTATAATGGGTTGAGGGACGATTTAAAATCTTCCATGGACACCGCGGCTGGAGGGTCCTTTATGTCGAGAAGCGAGGAAGATGCCGGACAGATTCTTGAAAATATGGCATCCAACAATGAACGGTGGTGTGACGAGAGAGCCACACCTAGATCTGGGGGCATCCATAGAGTCGAGGACATCGACAAATTGTCAAGCAAGTTTGACTTGCTGTCGACCCAGATCTCTGCATTGATGGTAGGCGCCGGTGGCACCGATACACAACAGATTGCTGCGGTGGAGTCCGAAGTTTTTGGAGAGTTCGACGGTGGTGACATCTCACCACCGTTAGATCAGGCGAGCGCATTATTTTACAATCCTACAGGGAATGCGCATTTTCCACCACGAACCAACTCCAACTCGGCCTACTCTCCCAACAACCGAAATCATCCCAACCTTAGCTACCGAGCGCCTTATCAACATCCGGCTCAGCAACAACAGCAGATATATCAGCCGGCTAGGCCTCAGCAGCAGTTTCAGCAGCAGCAATTTCAGCAGCAACAACCTCCACAACAGTATCAACAGTATGCTCCTAGGAATCAGCAGCCCACCCAGCAGTAATACAACCAGCAGATGGCCATTTCTCCGGTTGAGTCCCTTTTGACTCAATACATCGCCAACCAAGAGAAGATAAATCTGAAGCTGGAGATGGGTCAAAGAGTCATCACTGATCAGGTGACCCAGCTGGGGTTGCAAGTGGCGAACCTTCAGAGACCGCAGAATCTTTTGCCGCCACAGCCTGAGGTGAACCCGAGGGGGGTAAATCGGACCTTGGCGCTCACGCATGAGCATGAGAACGTGTCCACCATCGTCTTGAGGAGCAGAACACAAATACCTACGAAAGAGCCCCCCAAAGGACCGGAAGCACCGTTGGTCGTGGAACGACCAACTGAGAAATTAAATGACGACTGTGCTTTGTCACCAAAGCTAACTACTCCAGAGGGAGTTCATAGAGAGGAGAAGAAAAAGGATGAGGAAGGGAACTTAAGAGTATTCAAGCCAGTTGTGCCTTTCCCGCAACGGCTTGCCAAAGCTAAAATCGATGAGAAGTATGGCAAATTCTTTGCCATGGTGAAAGATCTGAGCTTACAAATCCCCTTCCTCGAGGCCATCGAGACAATTTCCTCATACGCCAAATTTCTAAAAGACTTGGTGACACGGGGATCTAGAAAAGAGAAGGTCGTGTTAACGGCGGAGTGCAGCGCACTCATTCAGCGCGCAAATCCGCCCAAGCTCAAGGACCCAGGAAGTTTCTCCATCCCTTGCTCTATTGGGGAAGTGCAAATCCAGATGGCACTCGTCGATCTAGGAGCGAGCGTCAGCTTAATGCCCCTATCGCTGTACAAGAAAATAGGGATGGGAGACTTGGAGCCCACCAGCATGACATTACAACTTGCTGACCGTTCGGTCAAGTACCCGGTGGGAGTAGTGGATGATCTCCCCGTCGATGTGAGAGGAGTACAAGTACCGGTTGATTTTGTGGTGATGGACATGCCGGAAGACAAGCATACTCCTATTATCCTTGGACGGCCCTTTATGGCAACCGTCGGAGTTTTGATAGACGTGAAGAATGGGAAGCTTTCCCTCAATGTCAGCCAAGAAAGAGTTGAATTTGATTTAGGCTTGTCGATGAAGCACCCAAACCCCCCCCCCCCCCCCCGGACGATCCTAGTATCAGTATGCTGGAGAGCGAAGAAGATAGAGCTGTTGAAACAAGTGTCTGGGAAGTACTCTCGAGGAATCCCCCCGATAGCTTGGGGGACCTTGGAGAGCAAGTTGGCTCCCCAAAGAATGAAGTTGCTAGTGAGGCAGTCGCGCGACGTGTGACCCCTCCCGGATTCCCTAAGGCTCCTCCTACGAGGAGAAAAGGGAAAGAACCCATGGACCTCACCGGTGATGAGGTCCGGATCCTGAAAAAGATGGCGGTAGACGCCAATTTGAGGGAGAAGCCCCCGGATCCTGTCGACAAAGGGAGGGTAGTCGAGCGAATCTTCTTACAGCCGCCGACTGCACCAAAAGCCACAAGCTCTGGAGTTGAAGAGATGCCGGATTTTGGGCATCACCCGTATCGCCCACCATGAACATTATCAACGGGCGTCGAGCTAAACGACGTTAAACAAAAGCGCTTCATGGGAGGCAACCCATGCTCTAAACTTTTGTTTCAATTTTTAGGATTATTTTTTAACTTTATTTTACCTATTTTTATAAATAAATTCAACCGCAAGAACTTCCGTTGTGGAACTTAGGCGATTTGTGGGTTTTTGCAGAAAACAAGGCCCCAACCGATCGGTTGATAACTCAACCGATCGGTTGGGATGTATCAGCTAACGGCCGTGTCTACCACTGAATGAACCGACCGGGTGAGGAAAGAAGAGACCGGTTGGCAGACCAGGTGACCTGGGGTAAACTCTCGGGAAAATTTCAGAATTCGTCAACCGATCGGGTGACAAGAAGCGAGACCGGTTGAGGGACCGGGTGAGAAACCCTAAACTTTCGGGAAAATCTGTGGAGCGGCCAACCGATCGGGTGAGTTATCACCCGACCGGTTCGCCTGTAGCGCTTTTTAGCTTAAAATTTCGACCTAAAGTCAACCGATCGGGTGACTTCTCACCCGATCGATTCGACTTAAACCCTATAAATATCCCCGACCCACCCGTTCACAGCCCCTCGCCCGATCGCTTTCTTCGCCGTCGTTTCTCCTTCCAACCTCTCCCAACGGCCGACAACTCCCTCCCACTTCCTCCACTCCTCCATTAGTCTCTCTCTCCACCTCCCCCTTGCATCTCTCCATCTATTTCTCTCTCTCTCTCTCCTATTTCGCATTTTTCTAGCCCTAATCCCCAACATCCACCCCCACTTTCGAATTTTTGCTGAAAAAGAGTGCCGCGGCTCCACACTTCTCCCATTGCACGGCATTGGGTCATCTACAAGCGAGGAACTCGAATTTCTACGGGGTAACTTCGCTCCACTTCTCAAATTTCAATGTTTACCCTAGATATTTAATTTGCTTGGTTGTTCGTGTGTGCGCACTTTGATAGTACTTTGCACTCATTTGCATCACCCACACGCACACATGGCCCGGGATAGAGATAAGGGGAAGGGTATCTTGTGGGAGGAGGAACCGTCTCGAAAGAGACGTAAACAAACACGTCCTCCCCCCCCCCACACACACACGTGAACTGACACTAGCCCCTCCCCCACCTGTTATCCCCCCTATGGACCCCATGTTGGGCCCGCATGGGTACCTATTTAGGAACCAAGAGCACAAAGACTTTTATCATAGACTTAATGCTCGGGGGCATCTTTCGACCAAGTTTGCACACACCCAATCACTCGTCGATCTCGGTGTCTTCACCGAGGTCGAGACTCTTTTTGCTAACTTAGGTTGGTTGGCCTTCATGAATGCCTCTAATGTATCCTACCCATCACTCACCCTAGAGTTTCTCTCTACACTTGTTTGTGAGTCCGGGTCGACTGTCATTTTTTGGGTGCGTAACAAAACCATCCGCACCAACCTGAATACCATCTATAATATATTTGGTTTCCCCATCCTTGGGGACGACGCTATCCGACACTACGGATACCCCCCGGAATTTGACGTCGATAACTTTTGGTTCCGCCTCACCATACTCCCTCGCTACCCCGGGGTAAGGCCAAGGCCTCCTCCATCATCCATCCCATATTTCGTCTGGCCCATAGGATCATATCCTCTGCATTTTTCCCGCGAGATGAGTCAGGCACCGTGACTATCCCCGATCTTTTTATTCTCTGGGCCATGACTTTCCCCTTTGTTCGTGGTGATGATGGAGTTAGCTTTAGGGCCCTGACTGTCCCTGTCCAAGCCAGCGATTAGCTTGTTTACAAGCTTCTCGAGATTAGCAGGGCCGGAAAGGGCAAGATCTGTTGTGGGGGCATTATCACTATTATTGCTTCTAGCCCCCAGTTTAATATCCTTATCCCCCGTGATCTTCATGTCACTGCAGGACCCTCACGTCTAGATCTTGACATCCTACGACACATTCATATGATTAAGCCCCGCCTCGATGGTCGCTTCAAATTCAATTACGGCCACCCCCCTCGCCCCTACACCATTCTCCCCAACCCCGCTCACATGACTATCGCTATCGTGGCAGATTGGACTTTTCCGCCCGATCCCGAGTTTCTAGCGGGGTTGCGCCTTCCTTTCTTTCCCCCGGACGCACGCAGATCACCTTCCCCTGCCGACCACTTAGGCGAGCAGGATATTCCTGCGTCCCGGGGAGATACCGGGGCTAGCCCGATTCACCCTGTTTCTGCTCCTGGCCCCATCACTTCTGAGCATCTTCTTACGGCCATCTCTGGCCTTGTGTCTAGTGCCGGCATGAGCACTGCCGCCGGCACTACTTCCTCATCACTTGTCGACACCACCTCCGCTTCACGTCAGTCCACTTCCTTTGGTCGCCGCCAGGTCTCTGCCCGTCTTGCTCTCGAGAGGGAGGCCGCATCCCTCCGTGATCTTGCCATGTCCTCTGCCCCCTCGGACCCATCACCGTCCTCCTTTCGCACTCACCCACGCTTCCTCACACTTGAGAGGAACGTGGCCGCCATCCTTCGCCTTCTTACTCACCTCCACGGATCACCACCACCCACACCACCACCCTCACCACCACCTTCACCTCCTCGACGATCTTCTCCTCCACCCTCACACACATCCACACCCCCATCACCTCCACCATCCCACCCATCCCCACCTCCCTCACCCCCACCTAGGCGATCATCTCCCCCTCCCATATCTATTCCCATCCCCGTGTCCACCTCTACTCTCATGACCACTTCTATCGCACCCACACCACCTACTACCTCCTCCACCGTCACTTCATATGTGCGCCGCAAGAAATTGCCGGTGCGCTCCAAATCTCTCCCACCTCCACCCACTACCATCACCATCACATCTTCTCCCCCCATTTCTATTCCTTTTACCACCGCCTTGATCGCCGTGCTTCCACTACCACCCACCACCACCGACACTCCACCCATCATTCACACCACCACTGCACCTATTCCTCCACCTCTTTCCCCGCTTCTCCGCACACCCCCTGTCTCCCCCGACTACCCATCCACACCCTCTTCCGAGGAGGGCGAGGACTCGCCTTCTCCTGATTTTTGATTTCACTTTGTTTTTTTGACCTCCCCTTTGCATATCTCTGCACTTTCACGATCACATCATCTTGCTAGCATTGTCATGTCTAGCTTGGGAGAAGTTTATTTTGCTGTGTTGTCGTGTTTTATTTTCTTTGTGTGTGTGCTTGTTTCATTTGTCGTGTCGTATCATTTTCTTTCTTTCTTTTTCTATTTTCGTGTCGTGTGGTTTGATTTTGATTTTTCTTTATTTTCAGTTTCGTATCTGTGTTTTCCATGTTTTTCATTTCTTTTTGTGTCAGTGCGTATTCCCCCCCATTTTCATTGCCCTCCCGTGCTCACTCTTATTGCATTGAGGGCAATGCAAGCTTCAGCTTGGGGGAGTCGCACTTTGTGCGTCATTTGAGTCTTTCTTTTTCGTTTTTGTGTCGTTTTCATCGTGTTTTTAATTTTTCTTTTCTTCTTTTTATCTCTTTCTCCTAGAGATGAACCCTATGATGAATTGCCACAAAATCACACACACCTAGCATAGCATCGATAATCACACTCACTAACCCTAGGATATCGAGTCCCCCTGCATTTCACGCATCGTGGGTCCACTTAGCTTTTTGTGAGTCATGTGTCGTGCCTAGCTGTTTGATGTGCTTCTGCTTTGTGATTTTACTTTATATACCTGTCCAGGAATGACTCCTAGATTATCACGCTTCGATTTTTTATGAATAATGCGGTATTTTCTTCTCTTGTCTGTTTCTGTGTGCATGATTATATATATCGTATGCTTCATTTCGCATG
Organism: Scilla litardierei; assembly: GCA_030789695.1. Classification (NCBI taxonomy): domain Eukaryota; kingdom Viridiplantae; phylum Streptophyta; class Magnoliopsida; order Asparagales; family Asparagaceae; genus Scilla; species Scilla litardierei. The sequence continues at coordinate 38,447 of JAULAV010002856.1, read as the reverse complement.
TGTCGGGATTCCACAATTAAGGACTAGGATAACCCATTTAGCCCATGCTCTAATTAGCGAGTAGAGTTTTCTCTGCCCAAGTGTTTAGATTCCGATTTCCTTTTTGTTTTACATGGTGCAAATCCCCTAGTCGTGTACCGTTCTCCCACTTGGGAGAGTACACATGTGTATAGCCAAAAAACCCCAAAAATCCAAAAAAAAGGAGAAAAGAAAAGAAAAACCCAAAAAGAAAAGAAAATAAAAAAAATTGTATAGCCAAAAAGCCAAAAAAATACAAATACCCAAAACCCAAAAAAATTCCCGTGTGAATATCTTTTCCTGCTTGCCGAGAATAAAGGTAAGGCGAGAATTTGCACCGAGTGTTCTTCTCCACATCATCTCAACCCCCATCGGTTTCAAAAACACTTGGCTTAGGAACTTTATAGCTATTATCTAGGCTATAGTGGAGTGATTTCCTTAACCCTAGTTGTGATGACTCCACTAGGGCGATTGGGACACCAAAAATACCCAAACAGCTTGTTTTGGCCTCCTCGTCGCTCCTGCGACGTTCTTTCTTCTTCCGCTCTTCTCCAATAGCAAAATACCCCTCGGGGAGGTCATCGGTGACACTCTGGAGTAGGCATATCTCGAGATCACTCCAAACCGCTCCAAATCACCTGAAATGCGACAGAAACAACAAATCGTGAAAAGCATCGCAATATCGTCGACATATCGTGAAAAACATGAACTGCTAGCACACGACCACACTCACTCGCGCTTCACCGCGTGGGCCCACGGTACTTGTCTAGACTCGTATTCCTTGGTTTAGTGATGTGATGACTCCTTATTTTACACTTTTTTCCCGCATGTTTGCATGCCATTCAGATCGCCCAAATCATGTTTTTCACGATATATCGACGATATTGCGATGCTTTTCACGATTTGTTGTTTCTATCGCATTTCAGGTGATTTGGAGCGATTTGGAGTGATCTCGAGATACGCCTACTCCAGAGTGTCATCGATGACCTCCCCGAGGGGTATTTTGCTATTGGAGAAGAGCGAAAGAAGAAAGAACGTCGCAGGAGCGACGAGGAGGCCAAAACAAGCTGTTTGGGCATTTTTGGTGTCCCACTCGGCCGAGTGAAGGAGTCACTCGGCCGACCAGCGAGACACCGCTCGGCCGACCAGATCGGATACGTTTCATGTGTGCACTCGGCCGAGCGACTGAAGCCACATCGGCCGAGTGACGAGATCTCGTCCGCCCGAGTGGCGCTCAGACGAAGCCATTCAAAAATCGCCAACTTACTGTTTTTCGTCTGCCTGAGCTTTAGAAGACCCACTCGGCCGAGTGGCAAATGCCGACCGCCCGAGTACGAAGAAGCCATCGGCCGAGTGACGACAACTCACTCGGCCGAGCGACTCCCGAAGTGAAGACCCCCGAAGACCCAGACTTACTGGAAATTTACAAGGTTTCTCACTCGGCCGAGCGAATTTTGTCACTCGGCCGAGTGCGACGCGCTGCCTGTAGCAAAAATTGCGGATTTCAGGCTGCGCAGGGGCATTTTGGTCACAGTTTTTTGGACGATTTTGGGGGGTATTTAACCCCTGTTTTTACCCTAGGTTAGAGAGCTTTTCTCTTAGATTTTTGCAGCTTTTTAGATTAACTTTTTAGCTTTATTCTTGTGATTGGAGAGGAGACAAAAGTTGATTTTTGTTGGATTATTTGAAGAACTCCATTGGTTTGTGTCTCTCTCCTCTAAAAATACTATTTTTATTGCTTATCTCAATATTGTGATGAATTCTCTTGTTAATTTCATTGATTATTTTTCTATTTGTGCTATGAATTGTGAGTAGTATCCATGTCTTGGGGCGTGGGGATGAACCCTACGAGCCCAATTTCAGATTTGTGATGAATTGGTAGAAGTTTTGCAAGAATTGCTATTAGGGTTAGATTGGGATCGATTTACTATGGATGGCTAGGTATTCATATCGATTGGGATTTGCAAGAGATTGGATCCCAATTCGATAGGAAACCCTAGAAATCCGAATTGGGTTGGAATCGAATTTTCGTAGTATCGGTTTGCAAGAGATTGGACCGATACTAGGGTTTCCGGTTGTAATTCCGTGCCGATACCCGTTTGCAAGAGATTGGATGGGTAGGAACTATCCCAACCTAAGTCGTGGCCCGAGTTTGCACGAGAGTGGGCCCGGGGCACGATTGAACGATGATGTTGATCCTAATGCTAGCTTCCCTAGGCTAGGGTTTGCAAGAGATTGGACCCGAACCTAGGATAGCTATAGACCGGCAACAGCGCGAGAGCGTGAGCTAGGTATTACATTCAGGTGCAACTAGTTCATCCAAAATTTTATTCTATCAATTTTGATACCAATGAGCCACATTGACGAGATACGGTGAGTAGTGGGGATTCCCCATTCCCTAGACGTCCTTTATTTGATTTGATATCTTCGTACTTTGTCTGACGATTGTGACAGGATCGCCAAAGGCAAATTCTCTCTTTTCTGTTCTTAAATAGCCAGGTTGATTGGAGCAAGCACTTTCATTCGTCCTCCCTGTGTTCGATAACCCGCTCGCCGCTACACCGTGCGCTTGCGGTAAAACTACACTGTCGCACTTTTGGGTTACATTCCGGAGCGATCAAGTTTTTGGCGCCGTTGCCGAGCCCAGCTCAGACTCAGATTGCTCCGGCCCAGGTGGACTGGCTCCCTGCGATGGATGTTCTGATCCCAGCCGTGTACGTGCTCGAGGCCGAGGAGGCCGAGCTGGCCCACGCTGCCCCCGCTGCCCCGCAGACCCTGTTGCACCTGCTGAGCCTGTTGCCCCGGTTGACCCCGTGGACCCTCAGCCTATCCCTGATATTTCCGCTACTCCAGACACCTCTGTCCACACCTCTGTCGGTGTCGGGAGTACCCTAGCTGAGCCCACCCCCACTGCTTCCACGCCTGCCACCACCACCACTGGCCCTCTGTCTGCCGAGCCCGTTTCCTCTGCCCCACCCGAGCGCCCGCCGACCATAGTTGAGTGCGGAGAGCCCTATTTTGCCACTGCCGTAGAGATCGTAGTCTCCACCTCTGTCTCCACCGCTACTGTATTCTCTGAGAGTGTTGTGGCGTCTGTCCACACTTCTGTGTCACCGACCTCTCTGGCCGCCTCGTTGCCACTTTTGTATTCTTCTTTCATTGCTGCTGCCTCCACTTCTCACCAGCCGGTGCCCCGGCCTCGCACTGAGGCCAGGCCCACACTTGCGAGCGCAGCACCTTTCGTTCCCTTGCCTGCTGAGCCCGTCACCTACGCCACCAGAGTACACCAGCCCCGACCTGCACAGCCCCGACCGGTGCGTCCCTCTGCACCACCTCCCCCCGAAACTGTACTTCAGAGCATTCGTGCTCTCGAGGGGGCGGTGAGTGGCCTCAGAGGCGACCTTCGGACCCTGTCCACCACCGTCACTGCGATGGCTGGCCGCTTCGACCTGCTCCCGCATATTCACTACTGCCTTACCCAGGTCCTGGAGCGTCTCCCCCGCGTACCCCCACCCACCCAGCAGGTCCCCACCCCCACTCCTACACACACTTAGCATGCTTCCATACCCACACCCGCTCAGCAGCCTGCACCACCCCCACCCCCACCTCCGCCTCAGGACGGAGACGGCGCGGCACCACCTTCTTAGGCACCCTTGATGCCATCGATTCTTTTTGTCGTTGTGCTGCTCGTTTCTGCTGGGTCCTGATGTTTATTGTCCACCCCCCCCCCCTCCCCTCACTATGTTTGGGTGCACATTTCCTTTATATATCTTTACATATCTTTTTTGGGAGAGAGGGAGAGTTTTTGGTGTCACACCTATATATCTGTATCACTCCTTTATTTGCATGCATCATGTCCGCATCACATTTTCTGTTTCATTATTTTCTTATTTTTCCTCATGCATGCATCCTCACTTACCCCTCACATTACTTGTCTCTCGGTGTGCCACACTTTGCACATTGAGGACACTGTGCCATTTAGCTTGGGGGAGTGAGTTCTCACGTTCTTTTCGATTTACCACCTTTATTTTTAGTTTTTTCACGCTGTTTTCCGCTTTTGCACTTATTTTCATCATTTTTTCTTTTATTTTACCATGCATCACGTTTTTCTTATCTTTCTGTGTGCTGCATTTTAAATAGTTTTATTTTCCCCTTTATCTTTATTTCTTTTTCATCTCATGCTAGAGATGACTTTCCTATGATGATGATTACGTGGAGTTAGCTTCCTTTATATGCATGCTATATTTGTCATGTCTTAGATTCTATTTCTGATATCATATGCTATGACTTGCCTTGCATCTAGAGATAGTAACCCACACTTTTTCCACATGGAAATTGATGAAATTTTATTATTAGCTGAGTCTGAATATTCATAAGTATGCTATCGCAGAAAACACATCAAGATTCACGCATTGAATGCTTATATCTGGAGTATCGTTTTCTCTTCCTATATCACTTCTATATGCATGATTTGTACATTTCACTTCAGGATGATTGAATGATGTTAGCTATGATAAATCTGGATTAGTTAGCTTTTTTGTGATCGAAACTGAGTAGACTAGATTACCCTGCTAAAGTTGTCGTGCATGTCTTATAGAGTGAACCGAGAGATATCTTTATTTCTTTCTCCACAAATCTTGAACATCATTTCTCTATTTTTAAATCATTGGTGAATCTCCCCTTAACGATTCTATTATATGGCATTTCCCCCGCTATTAATTCCTAGCTCCAAATTTCCCAAAACCAAAGAAAGAAAAAAAGAAAAAAATTCTTGTATGCTCTTACTTCTCTTTGAGTTGGGATCATTGTGTATATATGCTATTTGAAAAAAAAAGAGAAAAAAAAAGAAAAGGAAAAGAAAAGGAAAAGAAAAGAGGAAAGAACCTCAATAAAAGATCCCATCTCATGTTCTCTCCTTCTTCTCTCTTTTTGTATTTATTTTCATTGCTTTTGGAGCTTTATAAAAATGGGGATGTAAATATATTTTTTATGCCACCACGCTTATAGATAAGCTTGGGGGAGGGAATCCAATGATGTGTGAGAGAGTGACTACTTGACGTTGCACGAAAACCTAGGCTAAGTAATATTCTATTCTCGGTAAGATTATTTTTAGCTTTACGAAGTCTAGAAATCTATGCCTAGCACTCATTTCATCAAATCCACACTTATCTATTCTTTCTATTCTATTGTGTGATATTCTTATACTCCTCATAGAAAGCGTTCAATTGAAAAGTGTGTGATCTGCGATTTGTATACCGCTTTAAATGATTCAGACGATGTTAATTCTAAAATTATTCCGTTTTTCATGATTATATCGTTGTTCGTGGGTTTTCTATTTCTATTTGCACTATTATAATATGATATCGAAATAAAATTCTTTGACATGTGTTCTTCATTCAGTGCATGCTATATGAGTAAACGAAACCCACGTCCTGAGAAAATGATCTAGCAGCTTCCCTCTTCGCTTCTTTCTTTCTTCTTTGTTTTTATTTCGTTTCTCGTTTTTCTTCGTTTTTCATTTTTCGTTTTCACCGTTTTCATTTTCCGAATCCACCGGGTTCGCCTTTTACTTATCTTCCTCGAGGACGAGTAAGAGGTAAGCTTGGGGGATTTTGATCACTCCTTATTTTACACTTTTTTTCCCGCATGTTTGCATGCCATTCAAATCGCCCAAATCATGTTTTTAATGATATATCGACGATATTGCGATGCTTTTCACGATTTGTTGTTTCTGTCGCATTTCAGGTGATTTGGAGCGATTTGGAGTGATCTCGAGATACGCCTACTCCAGAGTATCACCGATGACCTCCCCGAGGGGTATTTTGCTATTGGAGAAGAGCGAAAGAAGAAAGAACATCGCAGGAGTGACGAGGAGGCCAAAACAAGCTGTTTGGGCATTTTTGGTGTCCCACTCGGCCGAGTGAAGGAGTCACTCAGCCGACCAGCGAGACACCGCTCGGCTGACCAGATCGGATACGTTTCATGCGTGCACTCGGCCGAGCGACTGAAGCCACATCGGCCGAGTGACGAGATCCCGTACGCCCGAGTGGCGCTCAGACGAAGCCATTCAAAAATCGCCAACTTACTGTTTTTCGTCTGCCTGAGCTTCAGAAGACCCACTCGGCCGAGTGGCAAATGCCAACCGCCCGAATACGAAGAAGCCATCGGCCGAGCGACTCCCGAAGTGAAGACCCCCGAAGACCCAGACTTACTGGAAATTTACAGGGTTTCTCACTCGACCGAGCGACTTTTGTCACTCGGCCGAGTGCGACGCGCTGCCTGTAGCGAAAATTGCGGATTTCAGGCTGCGCAGGGGCATTTTGGTCACAGTTTTTTGGACGATTTTGGGGGGTATTTAACCCCTGTTTTTACCCTAGGTTAGAGAGCTTTTCTCTTAGATTTTTGCAGTTTTTTAGATTAACTTTTTAGCTTTATTCTTGTGATTGGAGAGGAGACAAAAGTTGATTTTTGTTGGATTATTTGAAGAACTCCATTGGTTTGTGTCTCTCTCCTCTAAAAATACTATTTTTATTGCTTATCTCAATATTGTGATGAATTCTCTTGTTAATTTCATTGATTATTTTTGTGTTTGTGCTATGAATTGTGAGTAGTCTCCACGTCTTGGGGCGTGGGGATGAACCATACGAGCCCAATTTCAGATTTGTGATGAATTGGTAGAAGTTTTGCTAGAATTGCTATTAGGGTTAGATTGGGATCGATTTACTACGGATGGCTAGGTATTCATATCGATTGGGATTTGCAAGAGATTGGATCCCAATTCGATAGGAAACCCTAGAAATCCGAATTGGGTTGGAATCGAATTTCCGTAGTATCGGTTTGCAAGAGATTGGACCGATACTAGGGTTTCCGGTTGTAATTCCGTGTCGATACCCGTTTGCAAGAGATTGGATGGGTAGGAACTATCCCAACCTAAGTCGTGGCCCGAGTTTGCATGAGAGTGGGCCCGGGGCGCGATTGAACGATGATGTTGATCCTAATGCTAGCTTCCCTAGGCTAGGGTTTGCAAGAGATTGGACCCGAACCTAGGATATCTATAGACCGGCAACAGCGCGAGAGCGTGAGCTAGGTATTACATTCAGTTGCAACTAGTTCATCCAAAATTTTATTCTAGCAATTTTGATACCAATGAACCACATTGACGAGATACGGTGAGTAGTGGGGATTCCCCATTCCCTAGACGTCCTTTATTTGATTTGATATCTTCGTACTTTGTCTGACGATTGTGACAGGATCGCCAAAGGCAAATTCTCTCTTTTCTGTTCTTAAATAGCCAGGTTGATTGGAGCAATCACTTTCATTCGTCCTCCCTGTGTTCGATAACCCGCTCGCCGCTACACCGTGCGCTTGCGGTAAAACTACACGGTCGCACTTTTGGGTTACATTCCGGAGCGATCATGATGTGATTTGGCATTTGCTTGCTTGGTGTGTCGTTTTTGATTTTGTTGGCCCTGACGGGTGATCTAGGATATAGAGTTTTCTTTTTCTCTCTTTCTCTCTATTTTTCCTCTCCGAGCTCCTACTCTCACTCGTCTTCCTCGAGGACGAGGAAGAGTTCAGCTTGGGGGATTTTGACGTGTGTTTATATTTCATATATTTGTGCACGTTTTCTTCCGTGTTTTTCTGTATTTTACCGCCGTCATTTATTCATTTTCTTGTGTTTTCTTGTTTACTTTCACTTTTCCGTGTTTTCCGTATTTTGCAGGAGTTTACTGGCATATGGGGCATAAAACGATGAAATCGCAAGTCCCCGGAGCAACGGGAGGAGTCACGCGTGATCCAGGGGGTCAAACGACGAAGATAGCATATTTCAGCCCCTCACCCGATCGGTTGATCATCTTCAACCGATCGAGTGATGAACGTGTGCACCACCCGGACGCAGCTTGGAGCTCACGAGAGGTCAACCGATCGGTTCGCTGGTCGGTTCAAAAGCCCCAAGTCTCTGGATTTCTACTGTAATTGCCAACCGATCGGGTGACCTTCACCCGATCGGTTCACCTATAGCTGAATCTCCAAAGCCAAGACACGGTCAGCTCAACCGGCCTCCTCACCTAATGGCACCAAGATCCAACGGGTCACATTCATATGTTAACCGACCGGGTGAAGCTGACCGGGTGAAGTCCCGCATCTCGCTGCCAAAGTTTGAAGCAAGTCACCCGATCGGTTGACTTGTCAACCGATCGGGTGATATCTTTTCCTATATATAGAACCCTAGGTTTTCCAGAAACGGGAGTTAGTTATTTTTTGTTGTTTTCTTCATTTTGTGACGGCTGTAATTTCCCAGTTTTTGTAAGTTTTCAGATCTTTGGTAAACTTTAGTATTATCTTAATTGCTTTACTACCATTGCATTTCTATTGTCTAATCGTGATTTTTACGGTCGATTTCTGTTTAGATCGCTTTTTACTAAATATGTGTGAGTAGTTCCCAAATCTGGGATTTTGGCGGAAACCCCTTCGTGGGCTCTTCCCGATGCGTCCATAGGGCTAGGAAATCGATAGGGATTAGGAATCTAACGGTTACGCGGGGTGTTTTATTGTCATCAGCGGAAAAAAGACCGCCTTTGACCGTTGGGCCAAGGGGGAATAAACTTGGCGGTTGACTCCCTAGCCATAGCTCACGCCCTTAGTGTAGACGCCGAATCCTAGCGCGCGGGAGCGACAGGATGAGACGTTGGGAGTTATCGTTGCGAGCTTAGTGCTCCCGGAGTCGATCAGTGTTAATGGACACGGGAGTGCCCACTGATCGAACCCGGGAAGTCCGGCGTATCATCCTGGGCACCGACCGGAATATCGGGCCCATGGAACACCGGTACCACTTTCAGAGGCAACGTCTCACCATTAGACCCTAATTCTGATCGCTATTCTACCCGTAGGCCGTATCAGCGAGAATCGCACAATGGGATGGAAACCAAAGTCCCGGGTTTTTCCTCTGTATTGTCTTTACCTTGCATTCCATTTATCATGACAACCCATCATTCGATCCGGGCTAGCTCACCCATGGGGTGATTTTGATCCTCTTTGACACAAGCACATCCACGCCTCCCTGAGTTCGACCCCCAAGCCACACTACAACACCGTGCGCTTGCGGTTACAAATATTTAAATCTCACGCCCCCAATCGTATCATTGCACACATCTAGCATGCACCTGACGGGGGGCGTCAGCATCGTGACTCGAAAGAGTCATCAGGCCCAAGAGGGGACATAGCTCGGTGTAGCATTCGGTCCTTCTGTGCATTTGTCTCTTCGGAACAAAAAGGCGGGGGAACACCAGTTGATGCTCTACCAAGGTGATGTAGTGAGGTTTGTTCGATGGTCGAAGGCTAGAATCTTGTCAAGGTGGAGATTGGTGGATGTTGGCTCGATTCGATGCTGAAGGAGCATTGATCGTATAGACGAGTTATCTTTTAAAGAGATAACTCGACTGTGCTTGCGTTCGACCTATCTGATTCTGCACAAGTCAGATATGAGGATGCTAAGAATTTGGTATTCTACTGTGCAGTTGGTCGATCTGTCGTCAGCTTGTGTCTGATGGTCGATCGTTTGGCATTGGGTCATTCAGTCGTAACTCCGTTGAAGCCTATGTTTGGTCGATCAGTCGTTCGGTGCTCATTGATTGATAGCTCTTCGCTTAGCTTGGCACTTCGATCGTTCGATACAGAAGGAAGATCGGTCGGTCGAATAGAGCCTATCAGGATGCAGCCCACTAGGATGGGCAGATGCCCACTAGGGTGCAGCGAAGTAATTGCGTAGAGTTGTGATTGGATAGGATGCCGTTAAATTGGGATCCGTATCTTCTGGAATTCCTAACCAATGATGACACATATTGTAGCCTAGGGTTATAAATAGGGGGTTTAGGTTAGGGTTTTGTGTAGGACATTGTTGGAGAGAATTAGAGCCTCCATTGTGAGAGCCAACTTTGAGAGATTGTATTGTGAGCTTTTGGAGAGATCATGTGTGCTTCTTCTTCGCTTATGGAGGAGAAGATTTGGTTTGTTCTCTCATTTCGTAATAAATCTCATCGGTGTTCCCCCTTGGCCGGTCCACGGCCTAAAAGCAATTATTTTAGTTCTCCATTGGTTTGTTTGTTTTCTTGCTCATATTTGTTCCGGGGTTCTTAGGCAATCCGAGTTTCCGTGTCTCAGCGCACAACAGAACTTTGGAAAATGAAGGCCAAAATGAGGGGTTTTTATTTTGAATTCTTCAAGCACAAAAACAATTATTCTATTTGAAAATAATGATCTTTCTTGAATCTAACCCCCTGGAAATTAACCTTTATTTATAGATGAAGAAAACCAAAAATCAGATTCCCAAAAATAACCTCAAAATGGCTACAAATGGCTAGTTTGCGGATTTTTTTGTTTTGGCCAGCAGTAACGTCTAACACGACTAATGTACAATGATTAGTTGACTAATGGCTTATTAGTCGATTAATCAATAGGCCCTAGTCGACTAGTCAGTCGTGTTAGAAAGCTACTAACGTTTTGTTTTGAATTAGTCGATTATTGTTCATCTAATAGTAAACTATTCCAAGTATTAGTCGACTATCAGTGGAACTCTGGTCGAATAATTCTAGCTTGCTGATAACCATTTATTTCTAGGTTTATTTGTCGGCTAGTTGTCAATAATTATCTACTAGTAGACTAAAATTCATTATTTTGACAATGAAAACTTAGAAAAACTCGTTGAAACATTTTCAAAATATTTTCAAAACTTTTTTTATGAAATCCTAAGTGTGTGCATGCACCCTTTATCAAGGCTTTTACATAGAATCTAAAATAAAAAAATTACATCAAATATTTACTTTATTTTGCTTTCTACCTTGATATAGTCTTGAAATCCAAGCTCTTACCTTTGATTCTTTTTCTTCCTTTATTTTTTAGCCTTGAAATCTTCTTGACATAGTCCTTGAATTCTCCAAGTCTTGTCCAATACTTTGGATGCTTTATTCCATAGCCTTGATCACTATTACTAAGCCTGGTTCTTTTCTTTTGTAATCTGCATTCATAACTTATTAGCACACAAATGCGTTTGCTCTTCATTAAAACATATATCGGGTTGACTCAATATTCAACCAAGAGGCAATGTCAAAAATGGAGGATGTCATTTATCTCTTAGCTCAAGTGCTTTTTGATTTCATTTTGGAAAAAAAAATAAAAACTCTCACCCACTTAATCTCAATTTCAATACCACATGAAATGATCAAGAAATCATCGCAACACATCCATTAAAATTGTCAAACATAATCTAGATCAAATAAAAATTGCATCTTGTAATTTAAATGATTATGATTTAGTTATGTAAAATCAAATTTAATGTGCGACAAATTGCTTCTCAATTTTAGATCAAAGATCGATCATATTTATTTCAAAACGAAGAGATAAAGAATCCTACGATATTTAATCTATGAAGAAGTTCATGAATAATAGTGCACGAGCAATTAAGAAACCTTAACCTAGGCTCTGACCGTATGTAATATACAATATCTTGTACGCATGATTTAAACCCACCTTGCTACTGAATTGGAGTTATTAAGTACATGTAATTTACAATAGCTATTGAGTTCTATTGTTTTAATACATACGGTATTAAAAAATAAAAGTTTGTTGGAACTCAAAAGAAATAATATCCATAGCTCTAGGCCATGGTCCTCTATTTATTCATTAATATGGAATACCAAAGGGCATGAATTCCAAAGGTCCCCATTATACTAACTATTGGGGAGTAATGGAGGGATAAAGTGGTGGGGAGGCCAAAGGCCTCCCTCACTCATAACACTCCCCGTTATCCATCCATTACTTTGGTCTTAGCGTATAAAGCTAAGAGAGTGGATACTTCTGGATCCAGAGTAATCGTGTTTGCCTCGTTAAAACCTTAGCTGTGAAAAACCCAGTGGGAAAAACCAACAGCTTAAGGGAAAAGAGTGCAACCCACAGGTTACTCCCCCTGATCTGTACAAGCTTCAGGCTTGTAGGTCTTTCAGCTGTCTCATACCAATTCCTTTTACAGGTTTTACAAAAATACATCTCGGTAAAGACTTAGTAAATAAATCTGCTAAGTTGTTGCAGGACTAGATTTGCTGAACCTTGACCTCCTCGTTCTTTTGTAGATCATGTATCCAGAAGAATTTGGGAGATATGTGTTTCGTTCTGTCGCCTTTGATGTAGCCCTTTTTAAGTTGTGCAATGCATGCAGTGTTTGTCTTCAAACAAGACAGTGGGCTCAAGATCACCCGTCTTCAGGCCAGTGGTATCAGAGCTCCCCCGTCCAGGGGGGCGTCGCTGGAGAACCCCCCCTGCCCGAAGCGAGGGGTGCATAGGAGGAGCCCCCTGACTGGGGCGGTGCGGCGATCGGGTCGAATCGGGGACAATTCCCCCTTCGGGGGGATTTGGGTGTAATTTTTTTTAATATGTTGATTTGAGAAAAAAAATATCAACATACAAATGTAATAGAAGGTGGTCCATACTATATATCTACGGGAAATAGAATTTTACCTCTAGATCAAAGATCTAGGGAAGATCGATATAAAAATAAAGATTCGTAGAATGAATCCCCGATTCCGATGCCCCATGGAAATCGCCGCAATGGATCGCTGCAACCAAAAATTCCTAGGGATCGAGCATCAACGCGCAGAAATTGCTGTAATGGATCGCAGCAACCAAGATTCCTAAGCGCGGTGAGAGTGATTTGAGGGGATAAAAAGAGAAACTCAAGAACGAGAGCTCACGTGCTGATAACGTGTTGGAACTCAAAAGAAAGAGTAACCATAGCTCAAGGACATGGTCCTATATTTATTCATTAATATGAAATACCAAAGGGCATGAATTCTAAAGGTCCCTATTATACTAACTATTGGGGAGTAATGGATTGGATAAAGTTGAGGGGAGGCCAAAGGCATCCGTCACTCATAACAAAGTTCTATTTACTACTTTTGATATAATTATAGACTTTTATATCATCATATATTTGCACATTCATAAAATTTTGATAATTAAAACAATAATAACAACTAATTTAACAAGTTCATGCCCACTTTTACCATAAATATCGGTTCTTGATTTAATGCTCTGATTGTGCAATTTTTAATTAAATTTTTTGTCTACGCAAGAAAATTAAAATGGCAAGAATGTTGTAAACGGATGTTGACGAGAGTTTGTATTAGGATTACATCTTATCCATAGGATAATATCATATCTATTATAACCATATCCATGTACGCTCTTCCCCTTACAATAAATAAAGGACTGGGGTATCCCCCCAGATTTGATGCTTCACAACACGTTATCAGAACGAACCTCTAAAAAATTTTCCACAAAATCCGATCGTTGCGAAAGAGCAGGAAAGGCGGTAGTTCCATGCACGCGGTTTTGTCCACTACAAACGGACGTCGTTATCCATGAGTAGGCTTCGTCAACCGTCGCTAGATCTAGAGGACAGATCTAGAGGTACTATCCTTAAAATTTTATTTTTAATCATGATCATGATTCTATTATCCATTGATCTCGCAAGACCGGATTGGAATTTGGGTTGATAGTCTAAAACGATGATTTTTAATCGACATATCATGTTTTCGTATCATTAAACCCATATTTTTAGGGTTGATTTATTTATATGAAATCAGATATCGTAATATATGGAAATCAAAACCCTCACATGGCTCCGCCGCTGTCCGCTGTAGGTCGTGCCCGCTCGCCCTTGCAGCGTCATCGTCCTCGAAACTTCCCTAAAGGCGGTGCCCCCTTACACCTCTTCGTGCCTACCTCCTCGATGGTGTTGTCCCTGCAAAATGCCCCGAAGGTGGCGCAAAAAATCCCCCCTCGCCTAGACGGCGGTGTCATCCCTTTTTACTGCCCCGAAGGTGGTCTCCCCTTTGAACCCCACCTACCTCACGCCGCCTACCGGCGATGCTCCCCCATCCCTTGATCGATAACACTGGGGCGATGGTGGCTAAACCCAGCCCCATATTTTCCAAAGTTGGGCCATTGGGCCCAACTGATTAAAAACGAAAAAAAATAATAACAACAATCTCCTTTTTCTTTGCTATGGGCCGAAGCCCACAACGACTTGTGGGCTTCGGCCCACAAATAATACAAAAAAACAAAAGAAGCCCCGGGCCTGAAGCCCGCAGCCTCATTGTTGGCCTCAGGCCCACAACCCATTTTTACAAAAAAAATTAAATGATGTGGGCCTGAAGCCCGAAACCCACATCCACACTGCGAGCTTCAGGCCCGCAGGCCGTAATTATTTAAAAAAAAGGAATGGTACTGCGGGCCGGAAGCCTGCAGCCACACTACGGGCCTCAGGCCCGCATGCTGAAAATCTTTTGAAAAAACGGGGGGATATGAAAAAGGAAGAGGGGGAAGCAAGTATATTAATAAAAAGGGTCTTTTGTGCCCAAAAAATTCCAGAAAAATTCTTTAAAATTAGGGATTAAAAGGGGACTTCGTGGAGAAATTTGGAACTCATGGAGATTATTTGGGGGTATATAAAAGGGGAACTATTTTCTTTTCATGAAGAACAAGTAATTTGGGAATCATTCAAATTTATTTGAACTAGCCTATAATGCACAATATATTGCATATTATGATTCCCCTTTTTAGGATCATACTTATATGCATTACATCACAATTTATGGCTCATTATTTGGATAAACTTATCCTTAGTTGTGCGGCATTAACTTAATAAGTATAAAGATCCTGCGATCGCTCTGTTATTAGTCACCTAACCTAATGGTGTATAACATTGTCCCGTGGTTTGAATAATTATTAAGTATTTTAAATTATTATGTTTATCCTTCTGTGAATCTGTGATGCATGTAATGTGTTATGAAAATGTTTGATGAGCACAAATGTTTGCATGGGTGGCTAATTGTGGTTTTGGATCGGCTGTTTAGTCCCACAGATTACCTTTCCTGCATTTTTCTTTTCTTTTTGAGAGAAATTGTAGTGAGGAAATTATGCAATGTCCAAGACCGATGACTACTTTCTATGGAGATGGAGGCCACTCTTGAAACTGAAGAATTTAAAAATGGGACTCATGAGGTTTCCAAAGTTGTAATTTTTCCCTTTTATTTGTGTAATATGGACTGTAATATGGACTTTAGACATTATTTTTTTATGTGGGACTGGCCGATCCATGCAATTAGGTTATTCATTAAAATTGCCTCCGCATGAAAATGTTTTATTAATTCATGCAAATTTGTGCTCTGCTAGATAAAATGGCACAAATCGCAAGCGTTGATTTCGAAGTGATGGATGCATCAGGCAGGAATTACTTGAGCTGGCAGCTCGGTGTTAAATTTCACATGCGAACTAAGTCCATCATTTCTACTGTGACAAAAGATGGAAATGTGACTGACATTGAAAAGGCGCAAGCCATTATTTATATGTGTCGCAATGTAGACAAGACTCTAAAGGCTGAATACCTTACGATCGAAAATCCACTTGAGCTGTGGACTGCCCTTGATGAAAGATATAAATATCAGAAAGATGTTATACTTCTAAGGGCAAGATATGAGTGGGACAACCTGAGACTGCAGGATTTTAAGTCCATAGCTGAGTACAACTCAGCTCTTTTAGTATCACCTTACACCTGAAGTTGTGTGGTGAAAAAGTCCCAAAAGATCGCATGCCAGAAAAGACGTACACGTCTTTCCACGAAAAGGATGCGATACGGATGCAGAAATACCGTGAATGAAAGTTCACCAAGTATTCTGAGCTGCTGTCATGTTTACTCATGGCTGAACAAAGCAGAGAGCTTCTACTCGCCACTCACAACATGCACCCCCTGGCACTGCCCCCTCCCATAAGCTCACAATGCATCTTCTTCTAAAAAAGAAGAAAGATAATAAAAGAAAAGAGGTCCACAGAAACGGGGACAGAACAAAAGGGCCATAAGCCAAGTCCAACAGCGAAGAAATGAAGGGAGGTGAAAGTTCACCTGACGCAGAAATGACAACAACAGACAGGAGGGAATGGGAAGACCAGTGTCATAGCTGTGGCATGAAAGGACACTGGTCTAGAGTGTGCAGAACTTCGCAGCATCTCCAGGATTTACAAAGAGAACAAGAAAAAGAAAGCTGATACAAACCTGGTGACCACAAATGCTCCAGTCAAGTTCACAGCTGACAACTTCAAACGAGATGACCTGCTTGATTGGCTATTTTCTTATTTTCGTATTTGTTTTGAGAACAATAAATGTTATGAGAGCTATTTGAATATTCTAGATTTGTTTTGAATAAAATTTGATTATGTTCCTAAAAAGTAAATGTGCTTATTCATCTTTTTATAGATGGATCGCTCTCATGACTGCTTAGTAGACAGTGCTTCGACACATACGATCCTTCGATATAAATGTTATTTGCATAACATTATAGCATATAAAAGCCCTGTAAATACAATTTCAGGCCATCAAATATCATTGAAGGTTCTGAAAACGCAACTTTGTTGCTCCCAAATGGAACAAAAATAAAAATAAAGGATGCACTATTCTCTCCAAATGCCAATAGAAACTTACTAAGTTTCAAGGACATTCGTTTAAATGGATTCTATTTGGAAACAGCAAATGTAAACGAAAAAGAACTTATGTATGTAACGTCTCAAGAAAAAGGGGTAAAATCAATACTTGAACGTTTTGAGAGCCTTCCATCAGGCCTCTACCATACAAAGATTCGGAGAGAGGAAGCTAATTTAATGGAGCACCTGAAGTTTCCGACATCAGCCAAGTTTTTACTTTGACATGATAGACTTGGCCACCCTGGATCAATGATGATGCACAGCATCTTATATCAATCCTATGGGCATGACTTGAAGAACCAGAAGATTCTTCAGAAGTGAAAATTCTCTTGCATCCCCTACTTCAAGGGAAAATTAATAACAAGACCATCACCACTAAAAGTGGATATTGAATCTCCAAACTTCCTCGAAAGAATACAATGAGATATATATGGACCTATCCACCCCCAAGTGGGCCATTTCAGTCTTTTATGGTACTGATAGATGCATCCTCAAAATACTCGTATGTGTGTCTACTATCGATCCGCAACTTAGCTTTTTCAAAGCTACTGGTACAAATAATAAATTTGCAGGCACATTTTCCAGACAACCAAATAAAGAAAATATGTTTAGATGATGCTGGGGAATTTACCTTCCGGTCATTTCAAGAGTACTGCCTTGCAACGGGAATAGAAATTGAACATCCAATGCCACATATTCATACCCAAAATGGGTATTCGTCAAAAAAAATGAAAATAATGAGATCGCACTCTACGAAGCAAGGCTTGTAGCGCGGGGATTTTCCCAAAGACCAAGTATAGACTATGAAGAAACATACTCCCCGGTAATTGGTGCGATCACTTTCTGATTCTTAATAAGCTTAACAGTAAAGGAAATATTAGGATTAGATATGCACCTAATAGATGTTGTGACTACATATCTATATGGTAATCTCGGTAAAGAGATTTATATGAAACTTTCTGATGGCTTTTCAATGCCTGTTGAATTAAAACATAGACATCGGTACGTCTACTCTGTTATGCTTCAAAGATCATTATATGGTCTTAAACAATTGGGAAGAATGTGATACAACAGACTTAGTGAATTCCTTGTAAAATAAGGATTCAACAATAATGAAGTCTGCCCTTGCATCTTTATAAGAACAAAGGGAACAGGATTCGTCATAATAGCAGTCTACGTAGATGATCTAAACCGCATTGGATCTCCGAGGAGGTCACTGAGATATCTGTAAGCCTAACAAAAGAATTCGAAATGAAAGACCTTGGCAAAACAAAATTCTATCTTGGCTTATAGATTGAATATTTAAAAGACGGAATCCTGCTACATCAAACCACATATACAAAGAAACTGTTGTAAAGATTTCATATGGACCAATGTCATCCAGTAATTACACATATGGTGGTACGATCTCTGGATGCACATAAAGACCACTTCCGGTCGCTGGAAGAGTGGGAGGATATATTTGGTCCAAACGTCCCTTATCTGAGTGTTATTAGATCACTTCTATATCTGGCCAACTGCACACGTCCTGATGTAGCGTTCACAGTAAATTTACTAGTCAGATACAGTGCAGCGCCTACGCAGCATCAATGGACCAGGTTTAAACACCTTCTGCGCTACCTTCAAGGGTCAACAGGTTTGGGACTATTTTAAAAAATGGATTTTCCTCCACACTTGTTGGTTATGCTGATGCAGGTTACAAGTCTGATCTCCACAAAGAAAAGTCACAGACAGACAGGGTACGTGTTTACTTATGGTGGGACAACCATTTCCTGGAGATCGATCAAGCAGACCATGATGGAAACCTCATCCAATCACTCAAAGATCCTCGCCATCCATGAAGCAATCAAAGAATGCGTCTGGCTACGCTTAGTTGTACATCACATCCTGGTGACAACCAGATTGAAGACTAGGGACTTTGAACCTACTACTATGTTCGAGGACAATGCTGTTTGCATCGCTCAGTTATAAGGTGGTTACATCAAAGCTAACAGAACGAAGCATATTTCACCAAAATTCTTTTGGACGCATGAGCTACAAAGAGATAGCGAGATCGACGTCAGACAAGTACAATCATGTGACAACCTGACAGACTTGTTCACTAAATCTCTTCCTACAGCTACTTTTAGGAAGTTTGTACAGAAGATTGGTATGAGGCGCCTAAGTGATCTGAAAGCATGAGTGCTTGTACAGATCAGTGGGAGTTATAGAGTGTGTGTACTCTTTTTCCTTAGCTATGGTTTTTTCCACAGGGTTTTCCTTAGTCAAAGGTTTTAACGATGCAAACCTCATCAACTCAGGATCCTGAAGTATCCACCCCATGTAAGACTTATAAAACACTCATAATCCCGAATTCTTCATGAGCAGAGTCCACATATATGGCTGGATAAGAGGAGGGTTGTAAACGGATGTTGACGAGAGTTTGTATTAGGATTACATCTTATCCATATGATAAAATAGATATCTTATCCATGTACGATCTTCCCCTACTATAAATAAAGGCCCACAACCACATTTGATGCTACACAACAAAGAAAATTTTGTTGGATAATGAGAAGAATGAGTAACCATGGCACAAAGCCATGGTTCTCTATTTATTAAACCAATAGAAGCCCAAAGGCCATAGGATAACCAAAGGTCCCCATTAGTAGGGATAATGGGGAGTAATGGGGGGATAAAGATGAGGGGAGGCCAAAGGCCTCCCTCATTCATAACACTCCCTTTGGCCTCCCTCATTCATAACACTCCCCCTTATCCACCCATTACTTTGGTCTTAGTGTAAATGCTAAGGGAGTGGATACTTCTGGATCCGGAGTAATCGTGTTTGCCTCGTTAAAACCTTAGCTGTGGAAAATCCGGGGGGGAACCTACAGCTTAAGGAAAAAGAGTACAACACATAGGTTACTTCCCCTGATCCGTAAGTTTCAGGCTTGGATGTCTTTCAGCTTTCATTAGTGGTGGACACTTCAGGGTCCTGAGTTAAATGAGATTGCCTCATTAAAACCTTTGGCTATGGAAAACCCAGTGGAAACCCCCATAGCTAAGGGAAAAGAGTACAACACTAATATCAACTCCCCTGATATGTACAAGCTTCAGGCTTGCAGATATCCTATGTATCTATACAATCATTTCCTATTCGTCTATACATCCATCATGTTCTGAAAGCAAATAAAATCATCATTCATCTATACAAGTTTCACCCATATCTGGCGGCTACTGGAAGATAATGGCGCTCTAGAGTGGTACGCTCTTCGAAGTCGATAGATTACTCCACAAATAAATTCTTTTACTCAGTCTTCACGGTGTCTGCAAGGTACTGATGGACCTAGCTGAGCATATTCTAGACTTGCTTCTTGGATGATGAGCTTCTCAGAAGATGTAGACTTTGGAGAATGATGTGAAGATCTTTAGGAGGTGGCTGACCATTTGTGCTTAGTCATCTCGATGATCTGTAAACCTGCATATGCGATATATATTCCTTGACCCTTGGAAGTTGTGCAGGAGCAGCTTGTCCTTGGTCCATTGGTGCTCTCCAGGGCAACACTGTACCTGGCTAACAGCTTTACTGCAGACATTTTAATAGAGACACGTGCAGTTGGTCAGATAAATGAGTGTATCTAGTACACTAGAGATAGGTCTTCAGGACCTAGGATGTCATCCCCCTCTTCCAGCGACTGGAAGGGGTCATGAATAAGCATCTATTTTTAATAGATTGCAAATGGGCATCTTTCTTCATAAACTCCTGGTGTATTAAGAATATTAAAGGATTCCACCACAAAAGGTGTTTTAATCTGTAAGCTGAGACAATACCCTGCTTTGACTAGGTATTTGATATTTCAATGGTCTCTGCAGGAGAACCTATTAGAATCATATACTGATCTTTGAAGCCTTTATAGAGAAGACGTTCCTACGTCTCTCTTTCATCTCTGGGGGTATAATAGACCCTTTTGGAAGTTTCATATAGATCTCTAAATCTATATTACCGTATAGATATGCAGTCACAACGTCTATGAGCTGCATTTCTTGGCTTTTCCAGAGACGTTAGGCATAGTATAAAATAGGAAAATGATCACATTGCCTTCATTTATTTATGAAAACCCAACTTATATTCCACAGGTTTAACACATTCAGGTGTATGGACTACTGGTCCAAAGACTTTACTTTTCAAGAGTGAGTCCAGCTCTACTCTTATTGCCTCCTCCCACTTTAGCCAATCTATGCGTTTACGCTATAGAAAAAGTGGGTTGAACGTCATCGTCGTATTCAGCGACGAGAACGGAAATAGCGAAAGCAAAATCGTCGTCGTCGACTGTACTATATCTTCCAGTACCTCTCCAGTACGTACTTAATAAAATGATGTTTATCTTATTGTTCCCTCTGCATGGGAAATTAGGAGGGGAGAGGTCGCTGGCCTGAGCTCAGCATCCTGTGGTGGGATCGTTTTGATATATCCAGGAATCTTCCTATTTCGAGGAACTTTATATTCTGAACCTGGCGGGTGTCCTCTTTTCAATTGAGGTACAGCCAATTCAGTTGCTGGTGGATTGCATCCATCTTTGGGGATGGCAAAACTAGCTGGCGTATTGGCAGCAGGCACATGTGAACGAACGATCTTATGGTTATCCGTGTATTTATCATCCAATTGATGTACTTTAGTCTGAAATGTGAAGGATCTTCTGGATCTCATTTTCACACAGAAATAGTATGCTGATCATAACGAGATTAGGACTTTTGTGTCCCATGATGTGGTCTCAGAAGCTTCAGTCTTCTTTAGACTGCATGCCTGTTTTAATGAGACTGTACTCATCTAATTCACAGTTATCAAGATGTGGTGATATGGGGACATATATTAGCACATCCAAACACTCTCAAATGAGATATGTTTGGTGATGAACCATAAGCAAGCGGTATCAGCTATAAGATATGGCCACAAGAGGGCCGTATCGTGATAAGCGATGCAGAATGCAAAATGGCGTAACTCTGATCATCCACAGGCAACTGGGATGTAACAATGGACGTGAAATCCATTGGAGTCTCTTTATCAGAGACTCTGAAAAACCCATTTGAGTATGAACATGCTACATGATTTGAAATACATGTATAGTGAAATCACCCACATTATCAGCTTTTGAGAAAGCTAGATTGCGGGTGGGAAAAAGCACAAATAAGACCATCAAGTAAATGCATTTATTAGTACAATGAAGTAACGAAATTGGCCACTTGCGGGGTGAATATGCCCGCAAAGGTCACAATGTTTTCTCTCAATGAAGCCAGGAGACTCTAATCCCACTTTCAGGAGGGAAGGTCTCTCTATAAGTTTTCCCTTTTGACAAAGGGGGACAAGGAAACTCAACATTTTGAAGAATCTTCAGGTTCTCCAAGTGATTCATTTGATGATGCGTCCATCATCGCTGATCCAGGATGACCAAGTATATTGTGCCAGAGTTAAAAACTCTGGCAATGAAAGGCACTTGTGGTGCTCAGTCAAGTAGGCTTTCTATAGGATGAATATCTGTAATGATAGGGACCCAACGGAGGTCCAACTAATCGTGCGTAGATGGTCTTCTAGCCATCCTTTTGATGAGTTACATAAAGATATTCACTATCTATTATCCACAGTTTTCAAGTTATGTTCGTATAAACGAAATATCCTTGAATCTTGGGAAATTCCTATAAGTTTAAGGAGAGAAATTTGAATCTTATAGTCTCGTTGTATGTGGGAGCAAGTTTAATGCTTCACCAGTGCATCTAGGCACTGTCTACAATATATCACATTTCATCTATATATTTTGAATAACTAGACTTTATAAAATAAAGATAAATATGCATTCATAAAGTTTTTTTGTTTAAAAAGGAAATACAGATGCAGTAAACTAGTATTTAAAATGCAAAAATAAAAGCAAACTAAGTTAAGGCTTAGTCGAGCAAGTCTTTGTGATCGAAGTCTTTTTGCGGTCAGCTTGGTTGAAGGATGAGATTCAACCAGATTTGTTTCAGGACGAGACTGCAGGCTCGCCTGATAATGATACTTGAGGTTACGTGGCGTGCGGCAGTTCCTGGACCAATGTCCAGTCATGCCACATCTATGGCACTTGTCCACCCAGTTCTTCTTGGGAATAGACGGTTGGCCATTGTTGTTACTTATCCACGTCTTCTTTTTCTTCCACTTGTTGTAGTTATTGTTCAGTGGAGGTCCTCTAGCCGATTTCATCACAGCTTTACCCTTTTAATATCTGGCCTTCTTCTTGTTCTTCGGCTTCTGGGAAGAAACCAGATGGGCTTCAGGAAAAGGAGCAGTCCCAGCAGGGCGAAAGTTGTGAGTGCCCAGTAACAAGACTCTGTTCTGCTCCGCCTGAGGCAGGAGAGTAAGTCGGAGAATGTCTTGAAATGTATTTCACGGTACTGTTGCATGAGGATTGAATCCTTTTCATGGAAAGACGTGAAAGTCTTTTCCAACATGCGTTGCCCCAAAACTTCTTCACCGCACAGCTTCAGGCATGAGGTGATATTATGGAGTGCTGAGTTATACTCAGACACGGACTTGAAATCCTGAAGTCGGAGGTCTTTCCACTAATAACTTGCACGGGGCAGTATAACATCAATATTATGTTTATAACGCGCCTCCAGTGCTGTCCACAACTCAAGTGGATCCTCTACTGTCAGATATTCGGCTTTTAAGGTCCGATTTATGTGTTTCCTAATGTAGATAACGATTTTTGCCTTATCTATATCAGAGACAGATGACTACGCCGCTTTAGGGGTCGCGGTTGAAGTAGCCTAGGCCACTGCTGGGGCCGCAGGCACAGTAGTAGGAACCAGAATCGTACTCATAATAGCCATTGAGCGCAGGTGTAACTTCAGGTCAACCCAACAGCTCAGATAGTTCTTTACTGCCACATCCAGTACATCAAAATCAACGCTCGTCAATATTGCCATTTATTTATGCAATTTAATATGCATGAATTAATATTTGTGAAAAATAAATTCACGCAAAAAATAAATAAATATTCAGTCGTGTGGGGATCGGCAAGATACCCTTAGAAATAAAATGTCCAAAAGTGTCCGAATACAGTCCAAAAATGAAATACAAAAGGAAATGAAAAATACACATTAGAAACCCATTCTGGGTCCCAGCATAAAGCAGATTTCATCTCTGTCTTCAATTTGACTGAGCTCCGGTCATTGGCATTTTACATTATAACCTCACTACAAAATCTCTCAAAACAAAAAAAGAAAGCGAGGAATATAAAAAGATGTATCTCAAAATGGCCGATTCCAAACCACAAGACTGAATTATTTACAACATCCGCGCAGTTTATATATGCTACAGGCAATATAAAATCAACCGCACAAACACACAGGCATAAGCAATACAATTATTCAACAACACAGGCAATATTATTGGATAAATATATTAAATTTACGTTGAAAAGTTACCTGGACCACGGAGAAATGTCATTACCCATTAGGTTAGATAACTAACCTAACGACAGAGCGGTCTCAGGATCCTTGTAATCATTAAAACGTAAAATAATTTTTATCCAATTTTAAAAAAAGCGATAAATAATGAATTACACATAAAATTCAGTAACAAAATTGTCACGCCCCGCTTCCCTAAAATGGAGGCGAGACGTGAGAAGGTCCGCTCAAACGTGGAGCTGTGAAGCTGCACGCCTGATAAGCGTCACTAAATTAAATGCAGGTCCCTGTAACCACGAACAGAACAAGATAATAACACAGGAGAGACAGAAATAAAATCTCAAATCTCAGAATTGTCCAACATTAAAAATAAGTTCAACATCCAGAAAACCACCAGGCTAAAAGAAAGAGCCGAGGCCCAAAACATGGCCAACAACAAACCAACACAGAACAAAGTATTGGTGCTACGCACTGACAACTACAGCAGACTAAACAAAACCCAAACAGTCTCTACGACTGATCACCAGTGTCCACGAAGTCCTCGTCAAACACAGGCTCGGGCTCGGCGTCCGCAAACGCCTCATCCTCAACAACGAACTCTGGCTCAGGATCTAACATGTGACACCCAAAAGATAAAGGGGCACATGTCAGCAAGTCTAAAAAGACTTGAGCAAGGAAACTGAAAGTAAACTAACAACCTAACAGTTATAATAAGATGCAATGACATTGCAGTTAAGTATGTTGCAACAGTTAAAAGAAAAGACAAGCACGCACGATGTAGCAAAAGCTACCAAGTCACTAATCACGAATCACTTATCACTATTTTCACTTTGTGCTCAGGGTTTCCGTCTTTTGGCTGAAGTAGCTGTACGGGCTAACTTCTACGCTCAAGCGATCGTTTAACCCTACCCCTCCACGTGTATCGAGCGTTGGGATTAACAACACACTATGCTCGCTTCTGGATCACGAGCCAGGAAGTGTATTTGGCATAGGGGTGCACCTAGCCTGATCACTGTGTAGGAGTCAAAATCCTACTCGCCGCAGCTTACATTTTAAAGTAGCGTGTGCTACACAATCACGATGAACAATCAATATATGCAATGACATGAACAGATATTTCGCGTACCGTTAATTGAAATTAAACATGGCATGGTAGTATGATTGCAACATGATAAAAATGGCGGATCTAGCTTCATTGTCAAGCTAGATCAAAGGGGCGACTAGGCAGCTATCATTTCACTGCCTAGTCTCTTTTACGCCTACAACAAGCAATGGCCTAAAGCATGGCCTAAAACCCTAGGTGGCAAGTTTCACTTGCCTAATACCGACGATGATGATCGACGGTAAAACATCTCACAACTCTATTCTACAGAGTGGGATTCGCTGCCATGGCAAAACAAATATCAGTTCTATTAGGGTTTAACAAAAATCACAAAATGGGTTATGAGAATATTAAGAGAATCGATTTACTACCGGAAGAACGATGCCGAGTAAGCACGGCAACGGAAGAATGATCCGGGGAGTGACGGTTCAGATCTGGAAATGGCGAGGAAATCTGGAGAAATCGAGATTTGGGGGTTTTGGGGGTTTGCCGACGGCCTAGAGGAGGTGGCCGGCCTAAATGGAGGGTGATAGGGGCTCTTGAGGATGGAGGAATGGCTTGGGGAAGTTTGGGGAAGATCAGAGGTCAAGGGGGAAAGGAAATGGCCAGGAGAAGAGAAAGAAAGAAAAGAAAACGATCGGGGGTTTAAATAGTTACAACCCGACGGCTTCGAAATCTAGGGTTTCGGGGGCAATTAGTCGGTCAAAGAAGGGTTGTTGACCGACTAGTTTAAGAACTAGTCGGTCGGTCGACCAACTGTGACCGACTAAAATCAAACAGCGAAAGTAGGGAAAAATCTGGGTGATGAATTAGTCGGTCTGTGAAGGCCCGTCGACCCACTAGTTTGCAACCTAGTCGGTCGGTGAGTGTTCATTGACCAACTAACGATAAACAGTAACTTAGGTAAAATTTATCAAAGGAACTAGTCAGTCTGAGAGCAAGTTCTGACCGACTAGTTTCACATCTAGTCGGTCGGTGGTTGTTCTTAGACCGACTAAGAGTAAACAGTAACTTCTGAATTTTTGATTTAATGAACTAGTCGGTTTGGAAGAGTTCCTGACCGACTAGATTGGAATCTAGTCGGTTGGTTCCCCTTCTTGAACCAACTAACGTGCACGGAAAGTCTCGAATCGAATAGCGAAGTTCTAGGAACGATTCCTAAGGCTCCTAAGCTCGAACTAACTCTAAGATATGAGCGATATGAAGCTCGTCATGAGTGAATTGCTCCGATCTCAACGATCTAAGGAAGAAGCTAGAAAATCACAACGAAACGAACGAAAACGAACGCCACGGAGACGGAAACCACACATAAGGAGAAAATCCACCAAAACACATATATATTATAGATAATCCGCATACATGAAAAACCAGTCGTTACAAAAATTATAAATTTGCGCCCAAAAAATCTGAAAAGAGTTAATTAAACACAATCTCATTAGCCTGATAATCCCTGATTTTTCTAGATTTTACCTGAATTTTCGGGGTTTAATAGGATTTATTTGATACTAATCTGGGTAATGAATTAGTCGGTCTATGAAGGCCTGTCGACCCACTAGTTTGCAACCTAGTCGGTCGGTGAGTGTTCATTGACCGACTAACGATAAACAGTAACTTAGGTAAAATTTATCAAAGGAACTAGTCGGTCTAAGAGCAAGTTCTGACCGACTAGTATCACATCTAGTCGGTCGGTGGTTGTTCTTAGACCGACAAAGAGTAAACAGTAACTTCTGAATTTTTGATTTAATGAACTAGTCGGTTTGAGAAGAGTTCCTGACCGACTAGATTGGAATCTAGTCGGTTGGTTCCCCTTCTTGTACCAACTAACGTGCACGGAAAGTCTCGAATCGAAGCACGAAGTTCTAGGAACGATTCCTAAGGCTCCCAAGCTCGAACTAACTCTAAGATATGAGCGATATGAAGCTCGTCATGAGTGACTTGCTCCGATCTCAACGATCTAAGGAAGAAGCTAGAAAATCACAACGAAACGAACGAAAACGAAAGCCACGGAGACGGAAACCACACATAAGGAGAAAATCCACCAAAACACATATATAATATAGATAATCCGAATACATGAAAACCCGGTCGTTACATCCTCCCCAACTTAAGAAAAATTCTGTCCTCGGAATTTCCCAACACTCACGCGTCCGGGAACAAAAGTGGGTAGCGCTCTCTCATCTCATCCTCATTCTTCCAAGTAGACTCTCCTGGCGAGCCGTGTCACCACATCACCCTCACAAGATTAACAACCTTGTTCCGTAGTGACTTCTGACGCCTGTCCAAAATCCGCACTGGCTGCTGGTCATACGTCATATCAGGTCGAACGGTAATCTCCGAGAAATCCACAGCATGAGACTGATCACCGATGTATCGACGAAGCTGCGACACATGGAAAACATTGTGAACTCCTTCCAAAGATGGTGGTAAGGCTAAGTGGTAGGCTACCTCGCCAACTCTCTCCAAAATGTCAAACGGTCCAATGTATAACTGGCTCAACTTCCCTCACTTCCCAAAGCGAATCACACCACGATTCGGGGAAATCTTCAGAAACACATGGTCGCCCGGCTGAAACTCCAAAGGACGGCGTTTAGCATCCGCCCAATGCTTAAAACGGTCCTGAGCAATCCTCAACCTCTCCTGAATGTTCCTGACAACATCCACGGCCTCCACAATTATCTCAGGTCCCAACAGCTCCCGATCACCAACGTCATCCCAACTCAATGGCGATCGACATTTCCTCCCATACAGCGCGGCGAAAGGCGCCATGCCAATACTCGCCTGGAAGCTGTTGTTGTAAGAGAACTCCACCAGATGTAGATGGTCCTCCCACGAATCCTTGAAATCCAACATGCACGCCCTCAGCATGTCCTCCAAGATCTGAATCGTCCGCTCGGACTGGCCATCTGTCTGCAGATGGTACGCCGTGCTGAAACTCAGACGCGTACCCAAACTCTTCTGCAAACTCTGCCAGAACTGAGATGTGAACCTCGTGTCTCTGTCCGACACGATACTCACAGGGACTCTGTGAAGTCGTACGATCTCCTGTACGATTCACGTTACATCACTATTTAAACTAGGAAAAGGAAATAGAAACGGAGAGTAAAGAATTTACCTCCATGTATCTCCTCGCTAGCGCCTCAGTAGACTGTCCTACTCGGAACGGAATAAAGTGCGCGGATTTGGTCAATCGATCTACGATCACCCAAATCACGGCATTCTGCTTCGGACTCCGAGGTAATCCAGTCACGAAATGCATAGTGATGTGTTGCCACTTCCACTCCGGAATCGGAAGCGGTTGTAGCAACCCTGCCGTACGCTGATGCTCCGCCTTTACCTGCTGGCAAACCAGACACTTGGCTACACTCCGAGCCACACTCCTCTTCATACCATGCCACCAATAGTTCAGACGATGATCCTTGTACATCTTGGTGCCACCAGGATGCACAAAATACGGCAAACTGTGTGCCTCAACTAACAACTCCTCTCTAATATCTCCAGCTGGCACACACAACCTGGCTCCAAATCTCAACGAGCCATCCTCATGAATCAAGAAGTCAGTCCGCAGACCGGCTTCCACCTGCTCCTGAATCTTAACCAACTTTGGGTCTCCAGCCTGACCAGCCTTGATCCGATCCATGATCGTCAACTGTATCTGCATACACATCAACAAAGAAGCTTCTCTAGGAAGAACGATCTCAACACCAGACCCGCAAAAATCCTGCTGCAATCTCCACTGTGAGGTCAACAACATCACCGCTGGAAGCCTACTCAGCGCATCAGGAACCACATTCACCTTGCCTGTGTGATACTGCAAATCAATCTCATAATCCGCCATGAGCTCCAACCACTGACGTTGTCGCATGTTGAGCTCCTTCTGAGTAAAAATATATTTCAAGCTTTTGTGATCGGTGAAGATCTTCACTTTCTCACTCAGCAGGAAGTGCCTCCAAATCTTGAGCGCAAACACGACAGCAGCCAACTCCAAGTCATGCGTCGGGTAATTCTTCTCATGAGTCTTGAGCTGACGAGAAGCATATGCCACAACAAGCCCGTGCTGATGCAACACACAACCGAGACCCTTGCCAAAAGCATCGCAAAAGATCTTAAATCCTCCACTGCGATCAGGCACAACAAGAATAGGGGCAGTCGTCAATCTCTCCCTCAGAACACCAAAGGCATTCTCACAATCACCCGACCAAACAAAAGGTACATCCTTCTACGTCAATCTGGTCATCGGCTCGACAATACGGGAAAAGTCCTTAATGAAGCACCGATAGTAACCAGCAAGCCCAAGGAAACTCCGGATCTCAGATGCTGACTGCGGAACAGGCCACTCTCAGATAGCCTTGATCTTCTCGGGATCCACTGAAATACCATCGCCAGACACCACATGCCCAAGAAAAGCAACTCTGTCCAGCCAAAACTCGCACTTCAAAAACTTAGCATACAAACGATGCTTCCTCAGAATTTCCAACACTGTCCTCAAGTGCGATGCATGTTCTTCCTCTGACTTAGAATAGACCAGAATGTTGTCAATGAAGATAACGACAAACTTATCTAAAAATTCATAGAAAATCAGGTTCATCAGATTCATGAAAACTGCGGGAGCGTTGGTTACACCGAAGGGCATAACCACAAACTCGTAGTGTCCATACTTCATCCTGAACGCTGTCTTCGGAACATCTTCCTTCTTCACCTTCAGCTGATGATAACCACTCCTCAGATCCAACTTAGAAAACACCCTCGAACCTCCAAGTTGATCAAAAATATCATCAATACGAGGCAAGGGATAACTATTCTTCACGGTCACCGCATTCAACTCCTGATAGTCCACGCACTTGCGACGCGACCCATCCTTCTTCTTCACCAACAGCACCGGTGCTCCCCACGGAGACACACTAGGATGAATGAAAACCTTCTAAAGAAGCTCATCCAGCTGCTTCTGCAATTCCTCTAACTCAGCTGGTGCCATACGATAGGGCGCTTTCGAAATCGACAGCGCTCCCAGAATAAGATCAATCGAAAACTCGAGAGCTCGATCGGGCGGCAGCCCAGACATCTCCTCGGGGAAGACGTCATCGAAGTCCTGCACTACCGCAGGCCTCTCCTGCTCCATCTGCATAGCCACAATCTCCATCGGCCTGGCCCGAAACCTGACCGGACCAAGCGAACTGCTACCTCGGCTGAACTCAAATACTGGATGTCCGGGAATCTTGAACACCACCTTCTTCTTTCGACAGTCGATCGTAGCATAGAAGCTCGCCAGCCAATCCATCCCAAGGACTGCATCATAGTTGATGATGTCGTGGACAATGAAATCAGCGTAAAGCTCATGTCCACAGACCACCAACGGGCAAGAATTGCAACCACGATGCACCGAGATCACGCCATTTCCTGTGACGATATTCCAACTCTTTGGAAGAGGGGGACGTCAACAAGGAATGCTTCCCCACGAAGCTCCAAGAAATAATGCACATCGATGAACCAGAGTCAAAGAGGACTCATGCAGGAAATGTGCAAACCAGAATCACACCTAACAAGCAATCTAACAATCAGATTCCTATTCTAGCAAACAATCATATGCAAGCAACCAAACATAATCTAATAACTAAAACTAATTAAGGAAAGAAACGACTAGGTTGAGGGTTACCTGCGATAACCTCATCCACTGCCTCGCTCTCCACAGCGGTCATCAGAAAAGCCTGCCTCCTAGGCTGCACGGCCCACTAAAAAGCCTGCCTCTGCGGTACGAGAGCTGCTCCACGACCAACAGGTACCGGTGCTCTCTGCTGCAACGGCTGAGCTGCAACAGGTGCCTTCCAAGGCTGCTTGATGCTTGGACAATCCTTCAGAGTATGTGAAGCATCGCCACAGACCAAGCACTTCCCCAAAAGTCTCCTGCACTGGTCCCTCACATGGCCCGCCATTCCGCAATGGGTGCAAGTCTTTAGAACAGGCCCACCTGGCCTCTTGAACTGAGCAGGCTGATTAGGCTTGAAACCAGGCCTAACCACCGCTCTGGCCTGCTCCATAGGCCTCTTCCCAGCTCCAGCAACATGTCCTCTCCTCTGGTTCAGGTTCAGCTCCTGCCTCCTCGCAGCTACCAGAACCTTCTGATAAGACTCCAGATCAGAGGAAGACACAAAACTCTGAAGCTCCAAAGCAAGTCCCTGCAGGAACCTCTGAGCCCTCTCCTCAGCATCCTGCACCATCTTCGGTGCGAACTGACTTAGCCTAGTGAACTCTTGGTGGTACTAGTCCACCGTCGAGCTCCTTTGCTTCAGATCAATAAAACACTGCAGCATCTCCTTCCTGGCAGCCTTCGGGAAGAACTCTTCATCAAACCTGGACTTGAAAGTAGCCCAAGCTATCGGCTCTACCAGCATCTTCTCTTCCGCATCCCACCAGTTCCGAGCATTCTCCTTGAGCTGCCTCTTCGCCAAATCAACCCATCCAGTCGGGCTGATCTTCGCCATCTTCAAATTATCCTCTATGTTCCGAATCCACTCATCGGCAGCTAGAGGACCCTCAGACCCATCAAAATAAGCGGGACCCAGCTCCCGAAACTGCTTCGCTCCTGGCTCGAAACGAGGGGCCTCCGGAACTGCCCGAGCAGCTCGAACAACTGGAGCATTCTGGACTTGCAGGAGCACACCCTGCTGCACCTGCATCATCTGAAGCATCATCCGCATCATCTCCCCATTGGTGGGCTCCCGCTCAGTCTCCTCATCATGAGGGGGCACACCACCACCACCACGGGTATTACGTCTTCCTGCCATCTAATGACACAGAAAACGAAACAAATTAGACTCATAGCTTATGACTCTGATGTCGAACTTAGTTTATTGGACATTTTAATATTATTATCGTTATTTCGATAATCGCAGTTACAGAAGAGGACCTGCATGGGCCACCAACAAAACCTGTCACGCCCCGCTTCCCTAAAATGGAGGCGGACGTGAGAAGGTCCGCTCAAACGTGGAGCTGTGAAGCTGCACGCCTGATAAGCGTCACTAAATTAAATGCAGGTCCCTGTAACCACGAACAGAACAAGATAATAACACAAGAGAGACAGAAATAAAATCTCAAATCTCAGAATTGTCCAACATTAAAAATAAGTTCAACATCCAGAAAAGCCACCAGGCTAAAAGAAAGAGCCTAGGCCCAAAACATGGCCAACAACAAACCAACACGGAACAAAGTATTGGTGCTACGCACCGACAACTACAGCAGACAAAACAAAACCCAAATAGTCTCTATGACTGATCATTAGTGTCCATGAAGTCCTCGTCAAACACAGGCTCGGGCTCGGCGTCCGCAAACGCCTCGTCCTCAACAACGAACTCTGGCTCAGGATCTAACATGTGACACCCAAAAGAGATTGGGGCACATGTCAGCAAGTCTAAAAAGACTTGAGCAAGGAAACTGAAAGTAACCTAACAACCTAACAGTTATAATAAGATGCAATGACATTGCAGTTAAGTATGTTGCAACAGTTAAAAGAAAAGACAAGCACGCACGATGTAGCAAAGGCTACCAAGTCACTAATCACGAATCACTTATCACTATTTTCACTTTGTGCTCAGGGTTTTCGTCTTTTGGCTGAAGTAGCTGTACGGGCTAACTTCTACGCTCAAGCGATCGTTTAACCCTACCCCTCCACGTGTATCGACCGTTGGGATTAGCAACACACTATGCTCGCTTCTGGATCACGAGCCATGAAGTGTATTTGGCATAGGGGTGCACCTAGCCTGATCACTGTGTAGGAGTCAAAATCCTACTCGCCGCAGCTTACATTTTAAAGTAGCGTGTGCTACACAATCACGATGAACAATCGATATATGCAATGACATGAACAGATATTTCGCGTACCGTTAATTGAAATTAAACATGGCATGGTAGTATGATTGCAACATGATAAAAATGGCGGATCTAGCTTCGTTGTCAAGCTAGATCAAAGGGGCGACTAGGCAGCTACCATTTCACTGCCTAGTCTCTTTTACGCCTACAACAAGCAATGGCCTAAAGCATGGCCTAAAACCCTAGGTGGCAAGTTTCACTTGCCTAATACCGACGATGACGATCGACAGTAAAACGTCTCACAACTCTATTCTACGGAGTGGGATTCGCTGCCATGGCAAAACAAATATTAGTTTTATTAGGGTTTAACAAAAATCACAAAATGGGTTATGAGAATATTAAGAGAATCGATTTACTACCGTATCGCAGCGGAAGAACGATGCCGAGCAAGCACGGCAACGGAAGAACGATCCGGGGAGCTACGGTTCAGATCTGGAAATGGCGAGAAAATCTGGAGAAATCGAGATTTGGGGGTTTTGGGGGTTTGCCGACGGCCTAGAGGAGGTGGCCAGCCTAAATGGAGGGTGATAGGGGCTCTTGAGGATGGAGGAATGGCTTGGGGAAGTTTAGGGAAGATCAGAGGTCAAGGGGGAAAGGAAATGGCCAGGAGAGGAGAAAGAAAGAAAAGAAAACGATCGGGGGTTTAAATAGAAACAACCCGACGGCTGCTCGAAATCTAGGGTTTCGGGGGTAATTAGTGTAGGATCTAAATAAGGCCTAGAGGGGGGGTGAATAGGCCTTTGACCAAATTATCGCAAGATAAAAATTTAAGCCTAGTTTACAACATGCAGTTTAGGAATCAGACAATCAAAGCATTCACAGAAGACACAGAATTTAACGTGGTTCGGTCCCCATGACCTACGTCCACCCCAATGAGCAATCACTTATACTGTTTCTTTAAGAAGTTACAATCTCCCTTAGATTGGTACCCCAACACCAACCTGTCAGACCAACTCAAGCTCACCAAAGCCAAAAAGAAACATACAAGTATCACTCCACAACCCAACTTGCCCCAACAAGTTTGGTTCCCAGAGTCCCAAATAGCGGAAGAAATTATATTACAGAATTGCTGATCAAAACATTAATAACTTCACAAATAACAAAGATCAAGAGTTTAGAAAGCTCATTTGTGAAGATCTCTCTGGTTGTCGTCTTTTAGCACATCAGTAGCTTCGCAACGCTTCTTACGGAATGATGATCGGATGTCTGTAGAAGAAGTAGTCGCTGTCCCCGTGGAAGTAGTCGGTAGAAGTTCCTCACTCAAAATGATCTCATTTGCTGCACAGGAGGAACTAGCTGCTCACCTTGCTGTCACTGCGTCGGGGATGAAGTCACGGTCGCAACGCTTCTTACGGAACTCAATTTGGATCTCTAGAACTCCACTTATTGATGAAAATGTGAAGAGATGTACATTGGTATTTATAGAAATGAGTTAACGGGTCTGTGTCACTGTTCCAACGAACCCGATCCGCTCAAAATCACGTTTTAAATTCGCTTAACGGGTTCGGATCTAAAATCCGATGTCGGCAGCGTTTCTGGCCGTTGGATCGAGCGGGATTCGATGTGGGAGCGCCGCGTGTCCGTCAATTTTCGTGCGCTGACGCCCGCCTTCGCTGACCCGCAACCGCGATGTCGGCAGCCGTTGGATCTGTGCGTGGATGCCTGAGATGCAGCCACGTCGCTCGCAGATGTCGACAGCTGCGCCCGCCATTTGCGACTAATCCGCTCGGTAGGTGACCGTCGGATGCTGATCGGGCGGTTGTAAGCGGGCCACGTCGCCCCGCTGCGTGATGCCGTTGGATGCGGAATGAACGGCCTGGATGATGCCACGTCGACGTGAATTTTAAGCTGCGATTGAAGCGTATATGTGAACAGTACCGTATGCCGTATTTGCTGAGTATTTTCACTGTATTGCGTATTTGAGCATCAAATAAATCCCAAAAATTCTGAAATAATTCTCAAAAATCCCATAGCTTCATATTGACATGTGAGAATTTTTTCACCTCATTTCACCTCTTGTAGAAAAAGTTTCTTCTTTGTATACTCAGTATTTTCTCGTATTTCCCCGTATTTGGACTTCAAACAATCTCCATAAATCCTGAGAAAATTCTCATGCTATTTATAGCCTATGATTAACTCTAGGGTAGAGTTTCATAGCTATGATCTCTTGTTTGATCAGCTTGTGTAATTCCAAATGAAGTTTCACCCTTGTATCTCTACGTACTTGAGTACGTACATGTGTAACCTGAGCAATCATGGCTATAGGGACCTGTGACACACTCAACAAACATATTAGAACAGTTCAGTAGGGTTTGTTATCATCAAACATAGGTTAGGATGTTGTTTCCAACAATCTCCCCCTTTTGATGAGAACAAACCAGACATTAAGATTACATCAAAAATGTGCATGAATATGAGCATGAATGGCAAAATGATATGCTCTCCCAATTGACATGCTCCCAAAAAGTTATGCTCCCCCTATTGACATGCTCAATGCTCAATCTTAATATGCTCCCCCTATTGACATGCTCTCCCTATTGACATGCTCCCCCTATTGACATGCTCAATGCTCAATCTTAATATCTATCTCCCCCTTTGTTTTCATCAAAAAAATGTAAGAAATAGCATATGAGGAAGGGAAAATTGAACATTATAAAGCAAAACAAACATGCAAGACATCGATGACAACAATGAATAAATAAGCAATAAGCACTAAGTCATAACTACCATAATTCATCTCCGTGCTCAAGTGTGATGATCAAACGTTTAGTATATATGGAGAGGTAATAAGGAATACAGCCTGTCATAACCAACTTTTCAACTGAATATATGAACATCAAAGATTGAGTTTCCCCTTCTCATGTAATATGAGTTCAAGTTACCAATTCCAAACATGACCGAGAAAGATTTTTAAATGTGAAATGGCAGTGCTTGACGGACTTAACACCAACGCTAAAAAATGACATTTATAGCATGAGTTGGATGTCCAAGGGTAGTATCAAGGACATGGATCGTATCCATTTTTCATACGAAGCTCTGTGTATTTATTTTGAAGACACTCGTCTTGGTATTCTTTTTATACACGTATATTTTGATGAGAGCTTTTCTTTTTATCCATGCCTTGAAACATCATATCCCATTAAAACATAAATTAGTCCACCAACAACCACTTTTCTTATTCAATATTTCAAATCCATATCAGAAAACATTTTGATCTGTGTAAGTGTGATTGGAAGATGAAAAACGTTAGTTTCTCATTAATGAATATGACCTAATTAACCATGTAGTCTTTGAATGCAAGCATTGTTAAGAATATAATATTCAAAATCCATAAGACATATGTTTTGCATTTAAAGCTGTTTCTGATGAAAAGAGCAAAATGAGGAGATAAACAATTCTCTTTCCCTTTCTTTTTATATTTTTCCTTTTTATTTTTTTTTATTTTATTTTTTTTTATTTTATTTTTTTTTGTTTTTTTTTTGTAGCACACCACACAAAAACAATAAACGCACACCAAATAACATTTTCACTCTAAATATGATCAATAATGCCCAGTTCTAGACGTAGACGACAAAAGCGATCTTCTGGCAAAGGTTTTGTAAAGATATCTGCCAACTGAAAATCAGTAGAAATATATTCAATGGATACATCCTCTTTTGCCAAATGATCTCTAAGAAAATGATGTCTTACGTCTATGTGTTTTGTACGAGAGTGATGGATAGGGTTGTTAGAAAGATCTATGGCACTCTTGCTATCACAACGAAGAGGGACTTTTCGTAATTCTAATCCGTAGTCAAGTAAGGTTTGCATCATCCACAGTACCTGGGCACAGCAGCTGCCAAGAGCAATATACTCTACCTCAGTGGTGGATAGCGCAACACTATTTTGCTTACGGCTAGACCAAGAAACTAAGGATTGTCCCAAAAGAAAGCAAGTTCCACTAGTGCTCTTTCTATCAACCAAGCTACCAGCATAATCAGCATCAGCATAGCCAACCAAATTAAGATTACCACAAGAGGGATACCATAGTCCAAGTGTAGGAGTGTGAATAAGATATCGAAAAATCCTCTTAATGGCTATCAAATGTGATTCTTTTGGACAGGCTTGAAATCGTGCACACAAACAGACAGAAAACATGATGTCTGGTCTAGATGCAGTTAAATAGAGTAAGGACCCAATCATACCTCGATAAAGCTTTTGATCCACATCTATACCTTTGTCATCCTTTTCAAGCTTCGTCGTCGGACTCATTGGAGTTCGCATTGGCTTTGCATTTTCCATCCCAAATTTCTTCAACAGTTCTTTTATGTACTTGGTTTGGGAAACATATATGCCATCTCCAGTTTGTCTTACTTGAAAGCCCAAAAAGTATTTCAACTCTCCGACCAGACTCATCTCAAATTGATCCTGCATAACCTTTTCAAACTTTTGGCATAAAAGATCATTAGTAGTACCGTAAATAATATCGTCCACATAAATTTGAACAATAAGAGAATGATCATGTTCATGCAAGATAAACAAAGTGGTGTCTGCACTACCCTTTTTAAAGTTATTTTCCAAAAGATATGAACTGAGACGGTCGTACCAAGCTCTGGGAGCTTGCTTCAGACCATACAAAGCCTTTTGCAACTTGTAAACGTGATTTGGAAAACTATGACTTTCAAAACCAGGGGGTTGTTCAACAAAAACATCTTCTTTCAAATAACCATTTAAAAATGCACTTTTCACATCCATTTGCTTCAATTTAAAACCTTTAAAACTTGCAAAAGCCAGCAATATTCTAATGGCTTCTAATCTAGCAACGGGTGCAAAAGTTTCATCACAATCAATTCCCTCAATCTGGTTATATCCTTTGGCCACTAATCTTGCCTTATTTCTGATTACATTTCCTGATTCATCAAGTTTGTTTTTGAAAATCCATTTAGTGCAGTGGAGATTGCAGCAGGATTTTTGCGAGTCTGGTGTGGAGATTGTTCTTCCTGGAGAGGCTTCTTCGTTGATGTGTATGCAGATACAGTCGACGATTGTGGATCGGGTCAAGGCTGGCCAGGCTGAGGATCCGAAGCTGGTGAAGATTCGGGAGCAGGTGGAAGCCGGCCTGCGGACTGACTTTTTGATTCATGAGGATGGCTCGCTGAGGTTTGGAGCCAGGTTGTGCGTGCCAGCTGGGGATATTAGAGAGGAGTTGTGTCACGACCCGCTTCCCTAAAATGGAGGCGAGACGTGAAAAGGTCCGCACGAGAGTGGAGCTGTGAAGCCCCAAACCCGATAAGCGTAAAATAAAACAATAGCAGGTCCCTGTAACCACAACCGAACAACAATAATAATACAAGGAGAGACTGAATTAAAAACTCACATCTCATAATTGTCCAACATGAAAATAAGTCCAACATCCAGAAAAGCCACCAGGCTAAAAGAAAAGAGTCCAAGGCCCAGAACAAGGCCAAAAAAAGCATCAACAACAAAGTATAGGTGCTCCGCACCGATAACAAAATAACTGTCTAACAAAAGTAAAGCA
>JAULAV010002855.1:0-27329 GCA_030789695.1 Scilla litardierei | reverse complement strand
AATCCGTATGGCAACACACTAGATGGAGTTGGGGGTTGGGCTCTGGATGCTTGTCCCGTCAAGATCCGCTTTGATGTATTGCTAGAAATCACATTCGACCTATTTGGCCATTAGGGTTACGCTAGGGCGTTTTATTGTCATTTACGGGATAAAAACCGCCTTTGACCGTCGGGCCAAGGGGAAATAAAACGGGAGTTTGATCCTCTAGCCATAGCTCATGCCCTAGCATTGACATCGAGTCCTTGCACGTGGGAACGGCTTGGACGAAATGTTGGGAGTTATCATTGTGGCCTTAATGCTCCCGGTTACGGAGGGTGTTGTACATGGAAATGCCCACCGTCTGAAACCGGGTAGACCTAGCGTATCATCCTGGGCATCGACCGGAATATTGGGCCCATGGGGCACTAGGTGATGACAAACCAATATAAGATTTGACAATCGCGATCCAAATGATATCATCGTGAAGTGTGTGTGTGTGAAGTGTGATGGAGGATGTATGCAACCAATTGTGACAATGATGTTCAAGCATACAAGCATGCAACAATGTAGCAATCATGTTTCTAGCATGCTCCCCCTATTTTTATCCTCCTCCTAGATCTAATATAAGATATTCAATAAGCACATCATTTTCAAAATATTACCACAAATCTTTCCCAAATACATCATTTTCACAATATTACCACAAATCTTTCCCAAATATTTCTCCCCTTTTTGTTATTATCAAAAGTGTACAATGAAGTCCAATTACATACCATATGCAAAAATAGAGCATTATAAATTACAACCAACAATTGCATGTAGACATTCATATAATAGGCAGTCCAAATTCAATGAAAATCATAACAAGACTTCAACACCATCGTGTAAGTGTAATGATTAAATAGTTGAAGCACGAAGGGAGAAACTCTTTAGAAATACAACCAAAACCAATCCACTTTTCCATTAAACATGATATCACTAGGATTGATTTTTTCCACCTCATTAAAAATGAGTTCAAGATACCACATCCCAAAAACATAGCCTATAATGACTCTTAGATGTGGGGATGGAATTGCTTGATAAGTATAACACCAACACTAAAGATTACCTATAAAGTATATGTTGGATACTCGTGGGTAGTATACTTGCCATGAATTGTATCCATTTTACATACGGAGCAATATTCATGTATTTTTTTCATATTCAATTCTTTTCTGCTCAATTTTTATCCATGGCAAAAACACAGCATATCCCTTAGATTTTTCAGTTATTTTCAACCTACATTCACTTTCCAACATTTCATAAAAGAATATCCAATTGTGCAACAATTATTCAATACTTGTGGAAGTGAAAGTGTAGGTGTAGAAATCATATTATTCAATTCATTAAACATGTCATGGCTATTTAGAAAAGTCTAACATGCGCATGTAGCTATAACAATAATACAATGATTTCTACTAGAATATGAATGACATTCAATAACATCACTTGAATGATACAAAGGAAAAAGATAAACATTAAGCACACACATCATTTTTTTATTTTTGACTTTTTCATTTTTTTTCATTTTTGTTTTATAAAGAGAACTAAAACAAGCAAACTAGCACACAAAATAAAAAAGTCAAGCACACAAAAATGTTAATAAAAAACATGATATGAAGGTATGCACTAAGTTCAAAGAAAAGATATACCTTCGCGTCGTCGTTTGGCTACGGAGCTAAATAATGAAACATTCAATCCATAGCACCTCGCCAAATCTCCATCTTTCCTACATGGTAGATGTTATGTGTGACCTTGGAATCCAACAAGGTCCACTCATGTTAGTCATTAAAGATTTAGGAACCCATATTTGCTTGAATTTAATATTGGTGTTCCTATATTTGCAATGATATGAAGTATAACCAACACTATCACAAGTAAAGCACTTTGCATAAACATTTTTAGCCTTGCTTGGCACATTGTGAAACTACTTATACTTAGGTTTTTCAACATTTTTAGAACCAAATCCAAGTCCACGTCTATTATTGCCATATAATTGATTTTCAAGAATAGTATCCAATGAATGCTTGCCAATAGAAAATTTCTTCAATGATAATTCTAGACTAGTGACTTTGGATTTCAATAGCGCATTTTCATTCACAAGCTAGGTGCATTTACTTAGGAAAGCTTTCTGGTTTTCCTCTTCCTTTTTCTTTTCAAATTCACTCATTTTTTCTTTAAGCTCATAATTAAGCATATTAATCTTTTCAGTAAGCAATTCATTTTCAGTTTTAAGTTTAATCAAATCTTGCTTATGCATGCTAATCTCATTTAACAAAGAGGGACAAGAAAGACAATCAACTTTTTCAGGCATGTGAGCTTTCCCCTTCTTCAGCAAATTAATAATAGCGTTACATGCAACAAGTTTTTCTTTAAGGCTTTCAATTTCTTTAAAGAAATCACAATTTTCTTGTTGCAATTCAAAGTTACTATTTCTGTAGTCATCTGCGGTAGATTCTAGCTCATTTATTTTGTCTTGCATGCCTTTACAAATCTTCAAAATTTTAGCTTTAGAGCAAGAATTTACCTCATTGTGCCTTCCCATCAAGCAGAGGTATGAGCGCACAGTTTTCTCCTCATCTTCGCTATCCATATCCCACATTGTCGCTAGATATTTTCATTTCTTTTCAGCGACGTCTTTTCTTTCTTATGGGCAATTTCTCGTGAAGTGTCCCTGCTTCCTGCACATAAAAAAACGCATACTCTTAGTAGAATTCTTACTAGTATTCTTAGAAACATAAGCATCATTTTTATTTAAAAGAGCAATTCTTCCCTTTTGCATTCTCTTTTCATTGCTAAGGATGTGATTGATGGAGGATTGCTTGTTTCCATATGTTATCCCCAACGTCTTCCATAAATCCTGTGCAGAAGAGCAATGTGAGTAAGATCAAATATTTTTCTATCTATTCCACACAATAAAATATTTATTGCTCTAGCATTCAAATTCAAAATACTTTCAGGCATAAAATATCTGTTTTCAATAATGTACAAAGTATCAACATTAACTGATAGTAAATAAGTTTTCATCCTAGCCTTCTAGTATATATAATCATGGACACTAAATAGAGGGGGACGATCAATAGGCATGCCATAAGCAAAAACTAAGTTTGGGCTATTTATGATAATTCTAGACTAGATCCTCTAACCTGCTCCGATACCACTTGTTGGATCTGGATCGTAGCCTAGAGGGGGTGTATAGGCTAATAAAAATTTCGTGCAACCCACGAACAATCACACACAGTTATAAGCACAGGTAGAGTAAATAATAAGCAAACACAGATGCACAACAGATTTACCCTGGTTCGGTCGTCCCCACGTCCTACGTTTAGCCCCCAAAGCAGATACTATATTAATTATTCGACATGTACATCCACAAGCTAGAGCACGACCAACGTCTCTACACTCGCCAGGTTCTCAGTACCCCCACAACACACTTGTTCAACACAATTAATACTATAAGAGCTTTTTATTGGCTAGTCCCAACTAGCCAAATCACTCTTGTCTAGACCAACTCGACAAGACCCCAAAATGTCACAAAAGCGGTAAAGTCTCCCCTATAGAGATCTATACACAACTATCACAAAGATAATAAATAGAGTTTAGAATAGCTCAGTGATGGTGTGTCGTCTCTGTCGTTTGAGCACAGTCAGATCACGTCTGACAAGAAGTCGTCGTCGTCACGTCCTCTCTCTCTTCGCAACTCAAGTTGCAGCTTTGTTACTCTCCTTGGATATTGCGGCACTGCTTGCTTGCTGGCACATGAATGTCACTGCAGATGGCACGTGGATGGCACTAGAGATGGCACGTGGATGGCGCTGCAGATGGCACATAGATGGCACTACAGATGGCTCACTCAGCAAGCTGGATGGCACTGCAGCAGCACAGGTCGGCAAGCAGATTAGCACGGGCTGCGGTAGTGGATGTCACGGTAGATGGCTTGTGCACATGCTGCAAGCTGGGTAGGACCTAGACTTGGCGCTTGTGTTAATTCCAACAGCTTGTGCTTGATGCGTTGAGAGCCTGAGCTGTGCTTTCTGGTGGCTTTTGATTTCACATGGAGATATGCAGATCCTAGTGCACGCGTGGCCTGCAAAACAAATGCACAAGTACACAAAAAATAAAGGGGAATTAAAAATAGCCGTTCTCTTGCTTCCCTTTCTTTCTTCTTGCATGCAGTTGTCTCCTCTCTGGTCCATGATTTTGGCTGAGTTTTCTTTTGCTTGGCCTTAAGAGCTTGGAGAATTGTAGGTCAAAAGTTGCGTCTGTTGGACTTTGTGGACTTGATGCTCTCAGCTATGAGGAAAGAGGCTTGGTAGGAGATGCTAGAGTTAAAACTTGTGGTATGAGATTTTTTGGCCCTTGCTAAATTCGGCAAAGGAGATTTTGAGATGAGATGCTGAAAGTGAAACTTTGAGCAAGGGTTTTTCTCTTGGAAAAATTTGGCCGACTCCTTCTCCAAATTTTTGTGTATGCCGCATTATGTTCTCTTTTGGAGAGGGGTTTAAATAGGATTGGATGGGAGTTTATTTGGTAATAGGAGAATCAAATAATTCTAGGAGATTGAGATTTGATTTCATCTCCAATTGCAATGCAAATAGGATTAGGAATTTGTATGGGATTTGGTTTGCAATTCAAATAAGATAGGAGATTTGAGTAGGATTTGATTGAGATACTCCATATCCCTCCATCTTTGACCCATTCCAATATATGTAGCAATTCATCCATCTCTTTGACCAAGTCATCTTTTAAGTATTTACGTTCTCGCCACTCATGCAAACACTTAACATACACATCAAATCGTTCATGCATGGTATCATCAAACAAGAAGTCCTAGATCGTTGCATCCAACAGGATCCACTCAAGTGAAACTTTCTTTGGTGCGTGGTTGGCTCGATGACAGGGCATTGCTCGCCTCAGGACGTGGTTTGGCTCGGGATGCGGTTCGGCTAGGGAGAAGCAGCTCGGGGCATCGCTTCAGTGCTAAAGAAAGTTGCAGAAAACGATGCTTCGTATTCTGTGGAAACGAAGTGAAAGGTATGTAGTTTAATTATTCATGTGTTTATAATTGCAATAATTTTTGATAGATCTATCCTTAGGGGTTGGTCGGACGCAACCCCGGGATAGTAGAGATGCTGGCTATGGTTTATCTTTAGGGCTTGAACTTAAAATTGTTCTAAGTACTATTTTTCCCCTGCTTGTATGCTTTCGTCGTCTGTCTGACTTAGGCCGGACATCGATTTTATTGCCCTAAGGACCTTGAAAACCCTTCAAGTCTACCATGTTGTCAAGTCCAATATCCTTCCCAAATCAGGATCCTCAGATCAGCTTTCACATGACATCCTGAAGTGCATGTATGCCATTTTCTCTGGCATGGATGTCAACTGGGCATGTGTCATTCTTGATATGATGGATCATGTTAAGATCACCTCCACTATCTCTCACCTCCCATATAGTTGCATCTTTGACTCATATGTTCAGACATTTTTAGATTGATCTGGCCTCCTATGAGCCTGTACCTCTTGACCCTCTCTTGGATGTCGTTGCAAAGTTGAAGTCTTCTTCAGCTCTGTAGAGTGCAGCCAAGAAGAGGTAATCTGTTTCTAAGCCCTCCTCATCTGTACCTCCAGCTGCTACCTCGATTCCATCATCTTCATCATCAGCTCCATCTCCTATTGATCCCTTCTTTATCCGGTTGGATAAGAAGGTGACTGTGTTGCTTGAACTGTTCAACAGTTCATTTGTCGATCAGGGTATACCCATTCCTACCTCCCTCTAGTCACTGCTTCATCTTACTGAGCCTACCCATACTGCTGCTCCTAGTGGTGATGCTCAGGCTCCTCATG
The DNA here is from genome assembly GCA_030789695.1 of Scilla litardierei. NCBI lineage: Eukaryota > Viridiplantae > Streptophyta > Magnoliopsida > Asparagales > Asparagaceae > Scilla > Scilla litardierei. Next base: position 21,468 of record JAULAV010002855.1, on the reverse strand, counting down.
TTGACGTTACCCAGCCTCCTCCAGCTGTCGTCACTCAGATTCCAGAGCCTGCTGCTGCTGAGTCTACTTATGTTGATACTCCTCCTCCAGCTGTTGCTTCTACTTTGGAGTTGGAGACCCAGGGCTTCCATGTTAAGATGAGAGCTCCTGAGGCTTCCCCCATTGTCCATGTTGATGACTGATTAGAGATATCTCACCATAAGATCTATTTTTTAAGGTTAGAGAGTATTGGTTTATGTAGTTGTGTGATGTATGGATGTACAGTATGGATGTTTGTATGTGTTGATGTTGAATCATGTGCTTCATGTTATTGTATGTGGAGTTGTTATATTTTTTGTATTCCACGTACTCATTTTGATATTTTTTTTGACGAATAGCGAAGTCTTTATTTATCTCAAAAATATATACAAAAAGTGTACACTAGTTGGTAGCAGTTGGTACCAGGGAGTGAGGGGAGAGGGCACAAGCGCCGTCACCCACAACAGCCTGATATCATCCATCGCCAACCAGTCTATAGAGATCAAGAATGGACAAAACACAAAGGCCTTTTAGAAAGTACAAATTAGCCCGCATCTAAAATTCCCCAGTTGGAAAAAGGGGTTGGGTCTGAAGCCTGCTCCCTATCCAAGTTGTGCAGGGCTATGAAGACATCTGCAGATATATTCGCAAATAACTCCGTCTTCCCCAAACTGATTCCTTAAAAAATCCTCTTGTTACGTTGTTTCCAGATGTGCCATACCATGGATGCCAATACGGTTTTAGCCAGCACACCGACATGATCAGAATGTCTATATCGTGCCAAAATAAAATCACTAATACCTGAGAGAGTGGTAGGGATAGCCCCAGCATATCCAAGCTTGAGCAGACTCCGAGTAAGAATGTATCTAGAGTAGGTACATTCGAAGAATAAGTGAGCGGCTGACTCAGGCGCATTTTCGTTACACAACTAGCAATTAATATCCTGCGTGATACCCCTCTTGCAAAGGTGGTCCTTTGTGGCCAATTTGTTGCACAATGCTCTTAGAATCAAAATTGCCATTTTCGGTACATGGGCTCTGTGCCAAACAATAGCATAGTGTGGAAATGTGGTGTTAATTAATCTCGAACCTTGCCATGTAGATTTGAATGTGAAAGACGAACCTGATAACCAAGTCCAGCGGTCAGGAGTAGGGGTCAGCTTGATGGATTGAAGATCCGGGAGAAGGGGCCGGATGTATTGGTCATCCTTCTAACCAGATGGCAACTAATAATCACTGACCAGCATGTTCTCCGTCCCAGGGGAAGGAGCAAGGATAAGATGCAGAGGACCCTTCGGGTGCCAATTATCATACCAAGATGAGGTTGAAGTGCCATCTTCTACCACTCTCTTAATTAGTTTTTGAGAGGTGGCTCGATTTCTAATAAGAAACTTCCATGTCCCAGATTGAGTTGGCTTAGACCTCGTAGCATAAAACCCGTAATTAATTTCCCCGTAGTGCCTCCGCATATAAGTTGCCCAGACTCCACCAGTGGAAAGCACTCTCCAAGTAAGCCGTACTCCTGAGGCCACAGACAAATCCTCCAACAATCTCAGCCCCACACCCCCTTCTTTCTTTGGAGCACAAAGATCCTTCCAGGCCCAAATATTAAATTTCCCCATATGAAGTTCCTACAAGCGGCAGTAATAGCACGGATAACAGACAATGGAAAATGATAAACTTGCATCCAGAAAGAGACCATGCCATAGATGACAGTTCGAACCAGTTCAATTTTACCAGAAATTGAGAGGAGGGTGGACGTCCAACCGAGTAGTCTCATTTTACACTTATCCACTAGACGACTAAACTTTGAAGCCTTAAGATAATAGAAGAAAGCGACAACCCCAAATAAGTGTTAAAGGATGATACCATTTTAACTCCTATAATATTAGCAAGGTCTCTTGGATTTCGCACGCCTTTGCTGAATATGGCAGAACTTTTACCCCAATTAATATGAAGGCCAGAAAGTTGATTAAACTTAAGCAGCAATTCGTTTAGGCCATAAATGGATCTTGAATTTACCCGATAGAAAACCAGTAAATCATCCGCGAGTAGAAGATGAGAGATGGAGCCAAATCTTATCAAAGTCTGGATGCAACGGGTTGATTCAGCTCTAGCTAGAAGGAGAGAAAAAGCTTACATAACGAGGACAAAAAGATAGGGGGAAAGGGGATCACATTGCCGAAGCCCTCTATTAGACGAAATATAGCCTTCTGGAGACCCATCAATAAGTACTAAAAACATTGGAGATGAGATACATTGGGCGATCCAATTAATAAATCTACTCCTGAAGCCCATTTGATGTTAGAGGAAGAAAATGAATTCCCTGTTCACACTGTCAAAAGCTTTCCTTAGGTCCAGTTTGATACATGTTCTGGATCCCATTGGGTTACTAAAATCTCAGATCTATTCATGGGCAATCAGAGTACAGTCTGCAAGCTGTCTACCCTTTAGGCAAGCCACCTGGTTGGGGGAAATTAGGTCACTAATGACATGCTTCAGTCTGTTGCATAGTACCTTACTGATGATTTTATAAATAACATTGCAGCATGCAAATGGCATGTAGTCCCCAAGCCCCGTAGCATTTGCATTCTTAGGGACAAGAGTAAGAAAAGTATGATTAATATGGGGCTGCATATGACCAGAGATGAAAAAGGAGGAAATTCCAGAGATAACATCATTACCAACAACATCCCATTCTTGTTGGAAAAAATAGGCATTGAAACCATCTGGACCAGGGGCTTTGTCTTTTCCAATTTGGAAAACCGCATTCTTAATTTCAGAAGCAGAAACAGACCTGTCTAGCCAAATTGTAGCCTCAGTAGTGAGCTTACGCTTAGGGATGAGATTAGGGAATACATTCCAGTAATCAGTCTGATTATAAATATTTTTAAAGAAGAGAGGAGCCTCATTCCTTAGGACTTTTGAGCTCGAATTACGATCCCCATTGGTTTAATAAAATGGCTAAGATTATTATGAGATTGGCGAGACTTCATAGCCGTGTAGAAGAATTTAGAATTCCTGTCCCCCAAAGTTAACCAATTTTGTCTGCTTTTCTGCCTCAAATCCTCCCCTCAACATCTAGTGCATGAGCTAGATTTTTGATGGCCCTTTTTTCTGCTTCTTGCAACGAAGTATCTCTGTGCAAATTATGCTCACTTTGCAATCTGTCCAGCACCAAACAGCAAGAGGTGACAGAAACTGCCGAATTTTTGAGGGCAGCCCAAGATTTAAGCACAAATTTCATGTGTTTGAGTTTATTAGCAAGAGATTGCAATGAAGATTCTCCCAAATGACCGCCCCAATTTATACTAACCAGATCACAGAAGTCTTGGAAGGAAGCCCATGAATTATAAAATTTGAAAGGCTTGTGATAAGAGATTACCTTAGGAAGGAGCCGGACAATCATGGCAGAGTGGTCACCCGAATTAGTATATTCCATGAAGGAATGAGGCAGAGTATCAATCCAGGCTGAATTACAGAGGACGCGATCAAGACGAGCTGAGATGCGACTTGGCCCGGTACGCCTATTGTTCCAGCTTAATCTTTGACCTGTACTCTTTAGCTCAATGAGCCGACATCCTCCAATACACGCATTAAAGGCATCCGTAATATTTGGATCAATAGTATGCCCCCCAGTTTTTCATTCGATTGACGAACGCAATTAAAATCCCTTCCCACCAACCAAGGAATATTCTTGAAGAAGTTAGAATCAGAATTAAAGCGGACCATAGGGGAATTCTGGTAATAGCCAAATTAATTCCATAAACAGTAGTTAGCCCCGTAGCCAATCCCGCCGCATTTATAAAGGAAGCTGAGATATGCTGGGAAGATGACGAAATTGGCGAACAACTCCAAACCGTAGAGTTATAATAAATTGCGACGCGTCCTCCTTTATGATGAGTCCTATTATCCAGGCTCCTCCATTCTTTATCAAAACACTTACCAATCCTAGAAGCATTATGAGCTTCGACCTTAGTTTCAAGAAGGCAAACAATAGAAGGGTTATGCTCACGCAACCTGTACTTCAGGTCCGAACGTCGCGCTGTATTATTGAGGCCCCGGGAATTCCAGAAATAAACTGTCATTATAAACTTTAGGGGAGGGGCATGGAACCGGAAGAACCTGCTATACGGGAGCTACGCGTGATGATCGAAGGAGATATTTGAGAAGATTTAATTTTTGATTGTTTCCCTGCATTCTTCGGCTCAGCATGTTCATCATCCCACGCCGTATTGTGGTAAGTTGGCTCAGTTGGTGGGTCAGGGTCTTCCGAATCTATGGAATCTTGCAAGAGGGTAGGAACACATTTACTAGTTATAAATCCCACCTCTTCGGCTACAGTAGCCGACTCGGATTGGGCAGGTACTTCTTAAGGCAAATGAGGTTGTACAACGGGACAAAGCCCCTCACCTTCAGGTACACATTTACGAGAAAGGGCAGTATCATCAACAAATGCATCAGTAACATCAGAGTGACTCTCCACGCCTACTTCATCAAATGAGGTGCTGCACTCCCCAGGCACATGCTCAATTAATTTCCCGCTTTCATCATGCACTATTGGGACTACAGGCAATTTGGGCAAGGCATATTCTGGGCCAAAATATGACTAGCTCCTGTCCCCACATTCAAGCCACTAGAATTGGATGAAGATGGATTTACACTTGCAGACTTGGCCGCATGTACTGCGTTACTCCCATGCATTTGGATTAAAGGCTGCTCCATAGATTTTGATGGACATTGGGTCTCTAAATGTCCGAAACAAGCGCAATCCCCACATCTTGGTGGTTCTCCCTCATATTTGATATCAATAGTGATCGAGGATTGATCATCCAATTCCACCAATACACTCTTCTGCAGTGGGATACTGGCATCCACTTCCACTAAACAACATGCATAGGAGATTCTATTCAGATTATCGGTTGCTTTATTGAGGCAGATTAGGATCCCAACTCCACTAGCAATAATATTCAAGATGTCCAGCGTCCACATTGATAACGGAAGATTATGAAACTGTGCCCAAACTGGAACCGTAGTTAAGATATCTCGGTCATGCTGTGTAGTAGGGGACCATTTTTGTAGAACAACAAGTCTCCCATCAAATAGCCATGGCCCCCCCATGCAGTATATTATCACGGTCAACCTCATTATCAAATCTAAAATAGAAATAACCATTCTCTCGAGAGAATATACGTAGGCCTCCTTTGATTCTCTACAGGCGATCCGTCCCAGCCTTGATTTGCCCAAAATAAGGCACATCTCCTAACATGTAACCCATGAGGGTATTATGCCAACGTGCTGTGCCAATATCAATCAAGGGTGCCCCAACCTTGACTTTTGAAACACCTTTAGCCTTAGAAATGGGGGGAATATGAGTCATCACCAAAAGGTCGGCGTATTTGTGGCGAGTCATGCAAATGTCAACCCATGACCTTTTATCTACAGTAGGGTTAATGTGGATAGAGGATTGGGGTCTAACAGACAATGAATCAAATCTCTTGGACCTAACTTTGTCAGCAACATTCGCAGCAGCATGCCGATAATTTGCTTCTGGCCTGGTACGAGCAGATGCTTGGAGACCCACAGATCCCCCTTCTCTACTAAACCCCTTGCCTCGATGGAACAATTGAGAATGAATAGATTTACCTTTGGATGATCTTTGATCAAATGAAACCCGCTTCTTAGCATAAGAAATCTTCATCCAACCTATCTCCGGAGCATCATGTTTAATGGTTTCTCCATTTTCCCCATTGCCAGATTTGACGATGATACCAGATGGTCTGATGCCAGCTGCTCCGATGCCAGATCCTCCGGAGCCGCCCGATCCACCATTTACCGATGCTGCGATGCCGGAACCGCCCGATCCACCATTTCCCAATCCACCATATCCCGCTGCCGCAACATTGCCGGAGCCGCTGTGAATGCCGCTCCCTGGAACTCTTCTAGGATTGTTGCCCTCCCCAGTATTGTCGCTGCCAGGAACCTTAAAAACCCGCCGTCTTCTCCCTCAAAGTTGCCGGTATTAGGGTTTGAACACGCCTTGGGATCGCCATCACCGAGAAACCCGCGCTTCATACATACATACATACATACATACATACATATATATAAATATATATAAATATATATAAATAAGTATTGTCTCTGCTAATCCTGGGCCTAAAAAGAATAGGCTATCACCCCTTGTTGGAGTTGTGCACATCCTTAAGTTGATTACCTCTCTCCGCAAGCCACTGGGCAAATCGGCTTCTGCCAATTCCGATGGCCAACAGGTACCCACCCCGAATGTGAATGTGCCCACTGCTAATCAAGATCATCCTCCCCCCAGTACTCTAACTGTTCCTAATCCCCTTTGGGAGATTGAGCATGCCAACCTCTTGAAGAACTACCCTCTTGCAAAAGGAACCAAATCTCAAGTGCCACCGTCACCTATTAGACGGAGTCCCCGGATTGCCTCTTAAGTTGGGTAATCTTTTATATATTCATTACCTGTCTTAATGTCGATCTTATTTTGGAATACTAGGGGACTAAACAATTCTACTCGGTGTGTTGATCTGAAGCTTTCTTTAAAAAAGATAAATCCATCTATAGTTTGCTTATTAGAAACGAAGGTGGAGGGTACTAATTCTTCCCGTATCTCGAGATGTTTTACATCTGATTGGGGCTCCTTGGATAATAGGAGCCATCATAAAGGGGGACGTATAGTTTTATACTACAAGCTGTCTATCTGGAATTGTATTGCTATTTCTTCATCTTCTCAACATATTTCTACCAAGTACACCAACTCGGCAGGTATGGTTATGGGTTTAACTGCTGTTTATGGCTTCAATTTGGCAAGCTCCAGATCATCACTGTGGGACAATCTTATTTCTGACTCCATTATCCTGATGAATTATCCTTGGATTGTTGGTGGAGACTTTAACTGTGTTCGCCTTGCTAGCGAGAAAAAGGGGGGCCGTCCAGTGGATGTGGTATCTATGAATGATTTCAATCATTGTATCCACGCTTGCAATCTTAATGAGCTCAAAAGCGTGGGTTGCCCTCTTAGCTGGTCCAACAGGCGTGTGGGTGATGCTCGTATTTCAGCACGACTTGATCGCATACTCTGTAATTCTCGCTGGATGGATCTATTGCCGCATTCTTATTATGAATATCTTCTTGCTAGTACCAGTGACCACTCCCCTATGATGGTTAATCTGCTCCCAAAGGTAATCTCCTTTCCTAAGCCATTCAAATTCTATAATTCATGGCTATCTTCAGCAGGATATAAGGAATTGGTACGGAAGCATTGGGATAATTTCTCAGCGGTGTCTACCAATCCCTTATTGCGGCTCTCTTCTATGCTCAAAGGCCTTAAAGTCAAGCTGAAAAACTGGTCTTTGGATCTTAGAATTAATAATTCCTCTTCTAAAATCCGCAATCAGCTGGAGTCTGTACAAGCTAATGAACTTATTACCTCTGACGCAAGGCTCCAGCACATGGAGGTTTCGGCCTTGAAGGATCTGATGCAAGCTTTGTATAAAGAAGAAGAGGATCTTCGGCAGAAGAGCCGACAAAATTGGTTGACGTTGGGAGATAGAAATTCCAAATTCTTCTACTCTGCTATGAAAGCTAGACAGAGTTATAACTCACGGGGTCACTTGATCACTTCTGATGGGGATAGGAGCTCCAATACAGATTCCCTTCGCACCGAGGCATCTCAGTACTATAAGGATCTCTATCATCAATCAGACTATTGGAATGTTTTTCCAAAGTTATCTCCTAAACGTTTGCTCACTCATGATGCTGCTGATTGGTTGGACAGGCCGATATCTCCCTCTGAAATCAAGATTGCCTTATTCCAAATAGGCAAAGACAAAGCTCCTGGGCCGGATGGATTTAATTCCTTCTTCTTCCAGCAGGAATGGGAGGTAATTGGGCCTGATGTGGTTTCGGCTATATCCTCTTTCTTCACTTCTGGTTGCATGCCTCCCGCAGTTGGCCACACTTTCCTCACTTTGGTACCTAAAAATACCAATGCTTCTGGCTTAGGGGACTACATGCCTATTTCTTGCTGTACTGTCCTCTATAAAATTATTAGTAAAGTCCTTTGCAACAGACTGAAGCCTGTTATTTCAGAGCTTATTTCTCCTAACCATGCCGCCTTCTTGCAAGACAGGTTATTGGCAGATTGTACTCTAATTGCGCATGAGCAGATCCGCGATTTCAGCAATCCGATGGGGTCCAGGGCATGCCTAAAGTTGGATCTCCGTAAGGCGTTTGACAGCGTTAATAGAGAATTCATTTTTTTTATCCTGCATCAAATGAGATTCTCCCATCGATTCATAAATTGGATTGCTATTTGTATATCTTCCCCGGTGTTTTCGGTCCTTGTGGAAGGATCTCCAGTTGGCTATTTCAATTCTAATAGAGGCCTTCGACAGGGGGATCCCCTCTCACCCTATCTTTTTGTCCTTGTTATGGAGGCTTTCTCACTACTTATGGCTCTTGCAGAATCTTCAGGTACTATATTTCCCATGCGTCGCACTGGTGCTATTTCTCACCTCCTGTTTGCTGATGATCTCTTAGTATTCTGTCGGGCTAACACACATTCTTTCAAGGGCATCACAGAGTTATTAGAAAGTTTCAGGCTTTTCTCTGGCTTGCAGATAAATTGGGAAAAGAGTGCGGCAATTTTTAGTAAAGGAGTTCGTAATGCTAGTCACCTTTCTGATATGCTTGGTATTAATATGGTTACCTCTTTCAAAGTATATTTGGGCCTCCCGCTTTCCTCCAAATATCCTAAAGCATCAATGTTTTCCAGACTTGTGGATAATTGCAAAAAAAGACTTTTGGGTTGGTCTTCCTCCCTTCTCTCTATCTCAGGAAAGATTGAGTTGGTTAGAACTGTGATATATGGTATGGTGGCGTTCTGGATGCAGGCCTATTGTTTGCCTAAGTCAGTAATTCGTAGTATCAACACATTATGCAGGAAGTTTATTTGTGGAAAGCTAAATATTTGGTCTTGGAAAGAAATGTGTACACCGAAAAAAGAAGGCGGAGTCAGCCTGAGGTCCCTTGAAGATTTGAATGTTGCTTCTGGGATTCGTCTTACATGGAGAGTATTATCTTCTAAGGGTTTTTGGGCAAAATTCATGAGGAAACGCTATGGCAAGGTAAAATATGGCTTTTATGTAGCAAAGGCGAGGCCCACTGACTCGGGATCATGGAAATTCTTGTTGAAATACCGGGCTCATTCTCAAAAGCTTATAAAACGTGTGGTGAATGATGGCAAAACTACTTCATTTTGGTACGACAACTGGCATCCTAATGGCCCACTTCATCTTCTGCAAGAGCCGGGTCAAGAATACGTTATGGCTCGAGTAAGTGACTTCTGGGAGGAGTCGGGGTGGAGCTTAAATTCTGAAATTGATGGGGTAAGGCATCTCATACAGAATATTACTCTGGGTGAGGGGCCGGATGTATGGAAATGGGTGCCTGGGCCTGCCTTCAGCTTTTGTGCGGCATGGGAAGGTGCAAGATCAGCTGGTACCCCTTTTAAATATTTTGATTCTATTTGGTTCTCTAATCATGTGCCTAAATTTGCCTTAACTTTGCTTAAGGCAATGCGGAATAAGCTCCCTACTATTGAGCTACTTGCGAAGCGAGGGCTACACTTAGATCCTTCATGTGTTCTCTGTACTGCGAATATCCCTGAGACGATTTCCCATATTTTTTTCGAGTGTGAGTATGCTAAATATATCCTCATCAGGGCTCTATTGAAGTTGCGGTTCACAGGTGGCTACCCGTACTCTATCCAAGGGGTCTGTGATCTCTTTCAGGCTAATTACAGGAAGAAGGACCCATTGACCGTGTTGGCCAAATCTACCCTCTCTGCTATAGTTTGGCACATTTGGAAGGAGCGTAATAGCCGTATCTTTAAAAGCAAGTACACAGGAAAGGTTGAGTTGTTTGATGAGATAGCTAGGGATATCCGAAGTACTCTATGTCTATTGAATACGGATGAGGCCTCAGATCAAATTCCTTTCTCAAACTGGGGGTTTTTGGACGTGGGATAGCTGGCTTTGTATTCCTCCCCTTTGGTGTATTTTGTTTTGTATATGTATATTTTTTGTATTGCCCTGCTAAGTGATCGCGGTAGATAATTTTTAGTAGTGGGTGACGGCGCTTGTGCCCTATCCCCTCTCTAATTATGATCTACTGGTTATTACTTGAGTGGCATTTTGTATTCTCTTGTGCTATAAATAAAGACTAACTTACTCGTCAAAAATATATACACACACACACACACACTCTCTCTCTCTCTCGCTCTCTCTCTCTCACATGTGGAGATTTTTTGGCTCATTATTCTCTTATGTGTATATTGTGTGATATTGTCTCTTCCATGTGCTCCTTACTATATATGTTGTGTGATGAGACGTATTGCATGTTGAATGTTGTGATTGGACTTATTTTCCTCTAGTCAACCTTGTTTTGATGATTTTGATACGTATTTGTGTGATACACCTTCACGTTTTCCTATTTTCATGGTATAACATTAAATGCCTATCTTATTCTTTATACTCCCATGATTGTTTTACTTTTATTTAGCACTAGTTGTTGTTGTTTCTCTACTCCCACTTTTTGGATAATGTCATAGGGGGAGAGAAATAAACAAACATCATAATTTTGTGCTAATTAGAAGTTAAACATAAATCTAATATTGATATAGCCTTAGATTCAGGTGGAGTAAGATATAGTGAATTTGGATTCAAAAATCCTAGATGCAAATCCTTGAATTCATTCCATTCACTCATATCATTCTTTTGCTTTAATTGATTATTTGATGCCCATATCTTTATTGTCTAACTTGATTCGCATCTATGTAGGGGAGTAAGTATTTCTTTAAGCACAATTATTTATTTTTGTTTATGTTTGTTTGTCATCACCAAAAAGGGAGAGAATATTGGGTATTGACTTCTTCTCACTTGGTTTTGATGATGAGTGTAATGCCCCGCTTCCCAAAACACGACGGAAGCGAGAGCGTTACTGGGTCCGCTTGAACCGGAGCGGTGAAACTCAGGTTCATTAAGCGTCTGTGGTAAAACGCAAGGGCATGTCCTTTGCACGCTTTTCAGAACAACCAGAATTATTCATACATTACAAGCCACATCCAGAATAATAAATTTTCGTACACGAAATACAACAACAAACCACAGCTGGGCCAAAGTAAAAACGTACACGCAACAACAACTGAAAGCAAACTATAGATAAGCAGCAACGACAAAGTCCACTAGTCCTCCGCAGGGAGAGACTCGGCGTCTACAGCGAACTCCTGACTCTCCAAGTCAGGTGTTTCGTAGGGAACCTCCTGGTACTCAAGCTCAGAATCTGACATACATCCAAAAACATGAATGTATGTCAGCAAGGGTCTGCAAGTAGATGTTAGAACCCAAGGCAAGATATATACAAATTTATACTGAATTTAAGAGGCGCTAATCATTTAAAAGAGACGGCGACAACAAGATTTAAACATGCTGAAATATAAAATGGAATAAAGTAAAATACATCCTAGCATGCAATTCAAAGCAGTTTAATAATGGAGTAATCCTTTTTTTGGTTCGTTAGCATGGCAATTTAACAGAGATAACAATTCCAAGTTTGTAAGTTTCATGTTAGCATTTCATGTATGTTAGCATTTCATGTCTGTTAGCATTTCATGTCTAAAAAGGATTCACGCCTTTAGGTCGTGATGAGCGAGTCGTCCTTCTCACGGGGGTTTACCGTGATTGGCGCTAACCCACCGCCCACGGGTGGTGCCCATGAAGAGAGTACTCTTTCATACGCCTAGTGGCCGCCCAATCCAACCCCACCCAAGATTTGTGCTGGAACACGAGCCAACCTAATTCACGAATTACAAGCACGAATTTGTCAACTCAATGACATCACGAAAGTCACGATTTCGCCTTCGAGGCGCACGATCTCACGATGTCACATGCTAGTTAATTATTTCAAGGTATGCAGCAATTAAATAACAAGACCAGTTTACTTTATACAACAATTTCCATGGTTACGAGAGTAACGAGCAATATTTACATACAAAAGACTAATTTAACATCCAACTTCGTAAATTCATTATAAATCATATACTTGCCTGATTTTGGTGATTTTGGTGCCGTTGGGTCCGTCTTGACGGGCAATACGCGTTGGTACTTCCGGTTCTCTGTTTTGGTTAAAGAATTCATAGAATTAGATTTTTCGTGAATAAACATATTATTGTAATAATCTCAAAAATAGGTTCGCTTAATTTTATCAGGTTCTCTGGCTTGTGTAACGTCTATATGGTGTTACGCTAACAGGGCACGCCCTATTCTATACCAGTATTATTATCCCAACATTAGTTAATTATACTAACATGGTGAAATCAAATAACATCTTAACAAATCACCATTTAAATTAACACTAACACTAATAACAACTCATTAATAAACTTTACTAGGCTAATTACAAGGGTGACATGACGTTTATAGGTCCGCCTACAAGCTTTTGACTATGGGGTAATACGGTAACATGTTAAAATTATAACCCTAACATCTTCTTAATACCAAAAAATAACGCTCCTTCGTTTCATATAGATAAGGATTACACTTCCCATTCAAATTTCAACCTCTGTCACCTCTTAACATACTTGTATTTATTTAATATTCTCCCATCTCTCTGTCTAATAAACCCCCTTTATTTATTTAACATCTTCCATGGCTGTCTATTCATTTATCAACAATTTATACCTAAGGCTATAATATTACCTAAGGCTATAATATTACCTAAGGCTACAAGGCTACAAGGCTATAATATTTAATATATTACCTAAGGCACAGGGGGGCTCCGGGCGGCGGTCGCCGGCGACGCGCGCGCGGTGGCTCGGCTCTCTCTCCGGATGGCACATGACCGACGGCGGCCGGCGCTGGGGCGGCGCGGGATTAAGGTGGGTGGCCGGCCTAGGGGAAGAGGAGGAAGAGGAAGAAGAGGGTTTGTAAGATCTGGAATGTTTGTTTTTTTAAATTGGTTGATCTGCAATTGGGTGTTTTTGGATCTGAAATGGGTGTTTTTGTTTCTGAAATTTTAGTTTCAGATTTGGGTCTGTTTTCTTTTTGTGTTTGATTTGGAATCTGTAGTCTTGGCTTGGATCTGCAATCCCTCTGTTTTAATTTGGGTTTGTGTTATTTGGGTGAATGGATTTTTAGGATGAAGAATCTGATTTGTCCGAAATGGGTTTGTTGGGGGCTGATGAAGGTGGAGTATTTTGCAGATTTGGGAAGAAGAAGAATGGATTTGGGTTTTGAAATTGTTTCTGGTTTGATTTTGTTGAAATCAGTTGATTTTCTTGCGGGGATGTTGAGTTTGCAGAATTGTTTTTGGTTGAGAAGACGTTGCCCATTGCCTTAAGAAGATTAGCAGGGGACACACTTTATCATTTGTCAAAGGAGTCTTAATAAGATTAAGATGTGTGTTTAATGAAATCCGTAGACTATGGGGAAAGAGAGACGTATAGCTTTGTTTAAACGAAAAAGAAGGAAACTTAATTTGACCAACTGAAGGGTATTTGGCAACGTGGGTTTTCGTCGTTTTAGGTGGGGTTTAGGTAAAAACGTAATTAACGTAATTAAATAAGTCTTAATAGTAAATAGTAATAAATAAAAAGACAGAAGTAATTTGTGAAAGTAATTAAAGCGAGTTAGGAATTTGTAATTAGTAAATTTTAGATGTAATTAATAAGCTAATTAGTGAAAGTAATTAGCAGGATAATTTAGTTAAACTTGACGGTATATATTGACGACACGGTAAAATGAAAGCAGTGACGCGCTCGCGTCAACTCGTACGGACGAAAAGTTAACCCGATGACTGAAGAAAAATACCGATGCGGAAAATTGAAAACACGTCTAAAAATACTGGCCGTTACATTCTACCCACCTTAGGAAAAATTCCGTCCTCGGAATTCTCATCAACTAGGTAGCAGAAACAAATATGGATAACGCTCGCGTATTTCATCTTCCTGCTCCCATGTAGACTCTCCTGGCGAGTCACGATGCCACATCACTCTGACTAGATCAACTGTCTTATTCCCGAACACTTTCTGACGTCGATCTAGGATCTCCACGGGTTGCTGTTCATACGCCAGATCTGGTCGAATTGTAATCTCCGAGTAGTCCACAGCATGAGAAGGGTCGCTGATATAACGACGGAGTTGGGACACATGAAAGACATCATGAACTCCCTCCAAGGATGGTGGCAAAGCTAAGCGGTAAGCTACTTCTCCAACTCGCTCTAGCACATCGAATGGTCCAATATATCTCGGACTAAGCTTGCCTCTCTTCCCAAATCGAATCACTCCTCGATTTGGTGAGATCTTCAGAAACACATGATCTCCCGGCTGAAATTCCAAGGGACGCCGTTTAGCATCTGTCCAATGCTTATAACGGTCCTGAGCGATCCGAATCTTGTCTCTGATATCTCGCACAACATCAACTGCTTCCACTATCATCTCTGGCCCCAAGAGCTCTCTATCACCTACGGCGTCCCAACTTAGTGGTGATCGACACTTCCTCCCGTAGAGAGCAGTAAAAGGCGCCATGCCAATGCTCGCCTGATAGCTGTTGTTGTAAGAAAACTCTACCAGGTGCAGATGATCCTCCCACGAACCCTTGAGATCCAACATACAGGCTCTCAACATATCCTCCAAGATCTGAATGGTACGCTCTGACTATCCATCCGTCTGCGGGTGATACGCAGTGCTGAATTTCAGACTGGTACCCAGATTGGTCTGCAGACTTTTCCAGAATTGAGATGTGAATCGTGTATCACGATCTGATACAATGCTCACAGGGACTCCATGCAAGCGTACGATCTCCTACACGACATAATTCACATCACAACTTGTGCTAAAAGGAAATTATAAAAGGCATGAGTTAAGTCATTACCTCCATATACTTCCTTGCTAATATCTCCGTGGATTGACCAACTCGGAAAGGTATAAAGTGCGCGGACTTGGTCAATCGATCAACGATGACCCAGATCGCGTCGTTCTGCTTGGTGCTCCGAGGTAAGCCGGTCACGAAGTCCATCGTGATGTGCTGCCACTTCCACTCGAGAATCGGCAGAGGTTGTAGTAGTCCAGCAGTGCGATGATGTTCAGCCTTCACTTGCTGACACACGAGGCACTTGGCAATGCTACGTGCCACACTTCTCTTCATCCCATGCCACCAGAAATTCTGTCGAAGATCCTTGTACATCTTGGTACCCCCAGGATGAATAGAATATGGTGAACTGTGAGCCTCATTCATTAACTCCTCTCTGATATCTCCTGCAGGCACGCAGATCCTACTACCATATCTCAAAGATCCATCCACGTGAATCAGAAAATCTGTCCGAAGTCCTGCTTCGACTTGCTCTCTGATCTTCTTCAACTTAGCATCTCCAGCTTGAGCAGTCTTGATTCGATCCACGATCGTCGATTGAATCTGCATGTTCATCAAAGACGATGTGACTCCCGGTAGAATAGCTTCAACATTCATCCTTCGCAGATCCTGTTGCAATCTCCACTGAGCTGTGAGAATCATTACTTCGGGCAATCGACTCAAGGCATCTGGTACGACATTCACCTTCCCAGGATGATATTGAAGATCGATGTCGTAGTCTGCCATTAATTCCAACCATCTGCGTTGTCTCATATTTAGCTCCTTCTGAGTGAATATATATTTCAAACTTTTGTGATCAATGAAAATTTTCACCTTCTCACTCAGTAAGAAATGTCGCCAAATCTTCAGTGCAAAGACGATAGCGGCTAGCTCCAAATCGTGGGTCGGATAATTCTTCTCATGGACCTTTAATTGTCGCGAAGCATATGCGACTACATGATTGTGCTGATGCAGAACGCAGCCAAGTCCCTTGCCCGATGCATCGCAGAAAATCTCAAAGCCTCCGCTTCTGTCCGGAATAGCTAAGACTGGTGCAGTAGTCAGTCGCTCCTTCAAAGTAGAAAGAGCTTGCTCACAAGAGTCTGACCAACTGAACTTAACATCCTTCCTTGTCAATCTCGTCATCGGCTCAGCTATCCTCGAGAAATCCTTGATAAATCTACGGTAGTATCCAGCCAATCCAAGGAAACTCCTGATGTCCGATGCCGATCGAGGTGTAGGCCATTCACTGACTGCTTTGACCTTCTCCGGATCCACTGAGATACCAGCTCCTGATACTACATGACCAAGGAATGCAATTCTATCCAGCCAGAATTCGCATTTGCTGTACTTGGCATATAGTCCATGGTGACGGAGCGTCTCCAACACTATCTTCAAATGTTCTGCATGCTCTTCCTCGCTCTTCGAGTACACCAGTATGTCGTCTATGAAGATCACTACGAACTTGTCGAGGAAGTCGTAAAAGATAAGGTTCATGAGATTCATGAACACAGCAGGAGCGTTGGTCACACCGAACGGCATGACATCGAATTCATAATGCCCGTACTTAGTCCGAAAAGCGGTCTTGAGTACATCTTGCTTCTTGACTCTGACTTGATGGTATCCGCTCCGGAGATCCAACTTCGAAAATACCCTCGATCCACCAAGCTGATCGAAGATATCATCAATACGGGGCAGTGGGTACTTGTTCTTCACTGTGACATTGTTCAGCTCCCGATAATCCACACACATCCTTCTCGAGCCATCCTTCTTCTTCACCAGTAAAACGGGTGCACCCCAGGGAGATACGCTGGGATGAATGAAACCCTTCTGTAGTAGCTCGTCCAACTGCTTCCTCAGCTCTTCCAACTCTGCAGGGGCCATACGGTACGGTGCCTTCGAAATTGGTTGAGCTCCTGGCATAAGATCGATACCGAACTCCAATGCTCGGTCGGGTGGCAGTCCAGAAATGTCTTCAGGGAAGACGTCTTCGAAGTCTCTCACTACTGCAGGCTTCTCTGGCTCGGCTATCATGGATGCAATAGTCAAACTGTACGGCTGGGCCCGGAACTTGACAGGTCCAAGCGAACGTCCTCTGCTGACAAACTCAAACACTGGGTGGTCAGGAATTTCGAATACCACTTTCTTCCGGTGACAGTCGATCGTGGCATAAAAAGTTCCTAACCAGTCAATGCCGAGAATAGCATCGAAATTGGATAGGTCGTGGACAATGAAATTAGCATATAGTTCGTGTCCACTAACCACCAACGGGCATGGTCTACATCCCAGTGCAACCTTCACTACACCATTCCCAGTTGTAATATTCCAACACTTAGGAAGCGTATAGATGGGTATCGAGTGTTCGACTATGAACTTTCGAGATAGGATGCACATGGAAGCTCCGGAATCGAACAGGGTCAAGGCCGAGTGAGATGAAACTAAGATGACACCTAAGGGTAACATACAACTAGATTAACACGGATCTAACTAATCAAATATAATGCATAAATAAGAAGAACTAGTCTAGAGGTTACCTGCAATCACGTCGTCCTCAGCTTCAGCTTCAACGGCTGTCATATTGAATGCACGTCGCTTAGGCGGGTTGGCCTGCTGAAAGGCTCGATCCTGTGGAGCCAGAGGTGGTCCTCGCTGTCCAGGTGCTGGTACGGTCCGTTGTGCGGGTACAGGTGCTCCAGCAGGTATGGGTCGAGAACTGCGGGGGCAGTCTTTTGCAGCATGAGTAGGTGATCCATAGATCAAACACTGATTCAGCATCTTCCTACAGTCTTTCTTCATATGACCAAGCTTGCTGCAGAAGTGGCAAGTCAGCTCCACTCGGTTGGGGACAAGTGCAGCCGGCCTTTTGAACTGTGTGGTCTGAACGGGACGATATCTAGGCCTAGGTGCATTCCTCGGCATCTCCATCAGGCGCTTGCCCGCCTGGCGTGCTTTCTTCTGTTGAGCTACCTGCTCGTGCGTTTTTGCAGCTACCAGTACTTGCTCATGAGTGGTAAAGGTGTGCCCGGACAACACACTCTGTATGTCTAAGTCTAAACCATGTAGAAAGCGGTGTGCACAGTCCTCCTCGTCTGCTATCATAGTAGGGGCGAATCGACTCAGCATGGTAAATTCAGCCTCATACTCGTCGACTGTCCTGGTGCCCTGCTCCAGGTTAATGAAACGTTGCTGCATCATCCTCTTTGCAGCCTTCAGGAAGTACTGGGCGTCAAACCTCTGATGGAAGGTAGCCCAAGGAATCGGCTTGGTCAGCCTAGTCTCTTCGCCATCCCACCAGTGACGTGCATTATCTGTCAACTGCTTCTTGGCGAGATCCACCCAATCGTTCGGATTGACTCGGGCAAGACCCAAGTTATCAGTAGTGTTGCGAAGCCATTCCTCGGCCGCTAGTGGGCCCTCTCGTGCCGAGAAGTTCGTCGGGTGCATCTCTCGGAACTGCTTGGCTCCAGGCTCATAGCGAGGCGGTGGAGTAGCTGGTGCAGCCTGACGTCCCTGCTGGACCAAGTGATGCTGAACCTCAAGCATTTCCCTCAAAACACCAAGCATCTGGCGGATGTCTTCACTTCCGCCTTCAACAGGTACGGGTCCATTTTGGGTGCTTCGTTCCTCAACCATTCTGAGATAGGAAAAACCCGAGTTAATCTCGCGTATGTGATCCCTCTAGAAGTTTGGCCGATGAAAATATTCTCATCGTTCTGAATTCGCAAATGCAAAGAGATAGACCTGCATGGGCCACCACTAAAACCTGTAACGCCCCGCTTCCCAAAACAAGACAGAAGCGACAGCGTTACTGGGTCCGCTTGAACCGGAGCGGTGAAACTCAGGTTCATTAAGCGTCTGTGGTAAAACGCAAGGGCAGGTCCTTTGCACGCTTTTCAGAACAACCAGAATTATTCATACATTACAAGCCACATCCAGAATAATAAATGTTCGTACACGAAATACAACAATAAACCACAGCTGGGCCAAAGTAAAAACGTACACGCAACAACAACTGAAAGCAAACTATAGATAAGCAGCAACGACAAAGTCCACTAGCCCTCTGCAGGGAGAGACTCGGCGTCTACAGCGAACTCCTGACTCTCCAAGTTAGGTGTTTCGTAGGGAACCTCCTGGTACTCAAGCTCAGAATCTGACATACATCCAAAAACATGAATGTATGTCAGCAAGGGTCAGCAAGTAGATGTTAAACCCAAGGCAAGATATATACAAATTTATACTGAATTTAAGAGGCGCTAATCATTTAAAAGAGACGGCGACAACAAGATTTAAACATGCTGAAATATAAAATGGAATAAAGTAAAAGACATCCTAGCATGCAATTCTAAGCAGTTTCATGTTAGCATTTCATGTATGTTAGCATTTCATGTCTGTTAGCATTTCATGTCTAAAAAGGATTCACGCCTTTAGGTCGTGATGAGCGAGTCGTCCTTCTCACGGGGGTTTACCGTGATTGGCGCTAACCCACCGCCCACGGGTGGTGCCCATGAAGAGAGTACTCTTTCATACGCCTAGTGGCCGCCCAATCCAACCCCATCCAAGATTTATGCTGGAACACGAGCCAACCTAATTCACGAATTACAAGCACGAATTTGTCAACTCAATGACATCACGAAAGTCACGATTTCACCTTCGAGGCGCACGATCTCACGATGTCACATGCTAGTTAATTATTTCAAGGCATGCAGCAATTAAATAACAAGACCAGTTTACTTTATACAACAATTTCCATGGTTACGAGAGTAACGAGCAATATTTACATACAAAAGACTAATTTAACATCCAACTTCGTAAATTCATTATAAATCGTATACTTGCCCAATTTTGGTGATTTTGGTGCCGTTGGGTCCGTCTTGACGGGCAATACACGTTGGTACTTCCGTTTCTCTGTTTTGGTTAAAGAATTCATAGAATTAGATTTTTCGTGAAAAAACATATTATTGTAATAATCTCAAAAATAGGTTCGCTTAATTTTATCAGGTTCTCCGGCTTGTGTAACGTCTATATGGTGTTACGCTAACAGGGCACGCCCTATTCTATACCAGTATTATTATCCCAACATTAGTTAATTATACTAACATGGTGAAATCAAATAACATCTTAACAAATCGCCATTTAAATTAACACTAACACTAATAACAACTCACTAATAAACTCTACTAGGCTAATTACAAGGGTGACATGACGTTTATAGGTCCGCCTACAAGCTTTTGACTATGGGGTAATAAGGTAACATGTTAAAATTATAACCCTAACATCTTCTTAATACCCAAAAATAACGCTCCTTCGTTTCATATAGATAAGGATTACACTTCCCATTCAAATTTCAGCCTCTGTCACCTCTTAACATACTTGTATTTATTTAATACTCTCCCATCTCTCTGTCTAATAAACCCCCTTTACTTATTTACCATCTTCCATGGCTGTCTATTCATTTATCAACAATTTATTCCTAAGTCTATAATATTACCTAAGGCTATAATATTACCTAAGGCTATAAGGCTACAAGGCTATAATATTTAATATATTACTTAAGGCGCAGGGGGGCTCCGGGCGGCGGTCGCCGGCGACGCGCGCGCGGTGGCTCGGCTCTCTCTCCGGATGGCACACGACCGGCGGCGGCCGGCGCTGGGGTGGCGCGGGGTTAAGGTGGGTGACCGGCCTAGGGGAAGGAGGAGGAAGGAGAAAGAAAAAGAGGAAGAAGAGGGTTTGTAAGATCTGGAATGTTTGTTTTTTTTGAAATTGGTTGATCTGCAATTGGGTGTTTTTGGATTTGAAATGGGTGTTTTTGTTTCTGAAATTTTAGTTTCAGATTTGGGTCTGTTTTCTTTTTGTGTTTGATTTGGAATCTGTAGTCTTGGCTTGGATCTGAAATCCCTCTGTTTCAATTTGGGTTTGTGTTATTTGGGTGAATGGATTTTTAGGATGAAGAATCTGATTTGTCCGAAATGGGTTTGTTGGGGGCTGATGAAGGTGGAGTATTTTGCAGATTTGGGAAGAAGAAGAATGGATTTGGGTTTTGAAATTGTTGCTGGTTTGATTTTGTTGAAATCGGTTGATTTTCTTGCGGGGATGTTGAGTTTGCAGAGTTGTTTTTGGTTGGAGAAGACGTTGCCCGTTGCCTTAAGAAGATTAGCAGGGGACACACTTTATCATTTGTCAAAGGAGTCTTAATAAGATTAAGACGTGTGTTTAATGAAATCCGTAGACTATGGGGAAAGAGAGACGTATAGCTTTGTTTAAACGAAAAAGAAGGAAACTTAATTTGACCAACTGAAGGGTATTTGGCAACGTGGGTTTCGTCGTTTTAGGTGGGGTTAAGGTAAAAACATAATTAACGTAATTAAATAAGTCTTAATAGTGTGAAAGTAATTAAAGCGAGTTAGGAATTTGTAATTAGTAAATTTTAGATGTAATTAATAAGCTAATTAGTGAAAGTAATTAGCAGGATAATTTAGTTAAACTTGACGGTATATATTGACGACACGGTAAAATGAAAG
>JAULAV010002854.1:0-25000 GCA_030789695.1 Scilla litardierei | reverse complement strand
AAATGAGTGACGTCAGTTTTTATGAGTTCTCTGTATGAAGCTCTTCAAAATGATACATCATTTGGCTTTTAAGGTTTACTGGGGAGGGATAAACAATTGCTCAAAGTTAATCCCTTAAAGGAAAACAACTTTAGCAAAAAAGGGCTCTCCTTTTAGTACCACATCGGATGTGTTACTGATTTGTAGGCTCTGCTCATCCTATAAATATGGTCCATCCCCTTAAGAAAAAACACACCAAGTCTTGATCAAGGGAGCTCATCATAATTAAGCGAGTAAACCTAGATCTAAAGGCAACCAAATTTTAGCTCCTTCTTTTCCTCTTTATTCCCTCCTCAGGTTATAGCAAAACTTGAAGGAAGTTCACATCAGATCCAAAGCTTGGCTCGGGGTTCCATTTAAGGTGAAATCTTCTGGGGCAAGTGGTTACTTCTTAAAGAGGCATTGCATCACTTCGGGACATCGCCCTAATTGTTTTTGCGATTGCAAAAACAAGGTATGTTCTTTAAACTTTATTTTATAGCAGTTTAATTTTAGAGCTATCTTTGTGATCAGTTCACCCTTCTTTTTAGTAAAGATCCTACAAATGGTTTTTTCGTAATAATTCGATTTTATGATTTTTCTTCTTTCGTTGCTTCCCACATCTGTTAATTCTTAGGCTAGACGATGTGAAAATTCCCTATATAAGCCTCTAGAAAACCCTTCAGTGGTATCAGTTTACATTGATTTAATTTTTTTTTGCTATTATAATACATGTGTGGGACGATGTGTTGAATTGTTATGTCATGTTAAGCTCTCTAGGTTTTAATTTTACTATGTAATTTATAATTCATGTGTGCACTCATTTTATGTAATTAATTTTTAAAGGCTTTGCCTCTTTATGTAATTTATTATTATTTCAAGAGAATGCTCTTTAGCATTGTATAGTAAATTTAGGTGGCAGAGCTACCCAAAGTTGCTAATGGCAGGAGATCTATGGAGATGCGATGGGCTAAAGAGGTGCTTTGCAAAGTGTTGCTAGGCGGTGGCTGTCCTGCTTGATCCATGGAGCTGCCTTTGTTAATTAGGATGTTACTAGAGGGCTTACATGATTGTGTGTTGATTGTAATTTATTTTCATGCGATGGATGAATTGCAATCTTATTTTGGTTTTCACGGCATAGCATATAATTTTATACTGCAAAGGTCCTACCACCGCTCTGCCATAGTTATCTAACCTACGACGATGACGTGGTCCCGTGGCCTTTTGCAATAATTATATGTGGCTTTGAGTTCTCAAAAACTGTTTTCAAAAATTAGACTTCTCTTCTGTTAAAAGATAACTGCATGGGATGTCTGAAATGTGGTGTGAAATAGATTCTTAAAAATGTTAGTGTTAGGAATCGCCTAGTTAATTAGGATTAACTAACTCGATGAACCCATAATATATTGTTGAATCATAACTTTGATAATCGGTATCCTTAAGGTATCCTTGAGCCCGTGTCTAGGATCATTTGGTGTCTGAGTTGGATCACCCTATAGGGCTCGCCCTACCTAGGAATAAGTGATCCTACCTGGCTAAACCTGACTGGTCGTGTTCACTTGGATCAAAATAAAATTCCAATTATCAATAATACAGACATTGATTATATTCTAGTCAACTACATTAATGATCCTTTTCAGGATTAGCCATAGCCTTCCTTACTTTTGGAATTTGGCAACTGGGGATTCCTGTTATGGTTGTTGGGTATACTCAAGCCATAGCATGGTTATCCTTTGGGAACCAATTCCATTAAACATGTGATGTACTTCAGCCTAACCCACACCATCGTGTCGTGAACACTACCAAGCACTGGTGTAAGTTAGGAATGGACAATAAAGCAAGGGTTTGACTAGACTAATCTTTATGATTTGTTGGGCATATTGAAGATCATAAGTGAGTAGGGGTAAAAACATATAGGGAATCATACACGATGTGATTGATGACGAGTCATCTACAAATCGCAGATTCGAGCAACTTTTAGGGCATACTCAAAGTGTGAAACTCAATGTGGTTGGGTCCATGTCCTACTAAATATCCCCATTCATTCACTCTCTATGGGTTGAGATGATCGCTAAAATGATGGGAGGATATAGGTAGATAAAAACCAATCTTGCTATATTAAAATTCTTAACGCATGCTAAATTAAGGTGTTCTATTATTTGTAGCATGTCGTCCAGACTTAAACATATCCTAGACAAGAATATGTTGACTTGTGATAATTATGATGACTGGTTGCGGAGAAGAAACTGGAAGATGTTCCTGGAGCAAAAGAAGAAGGGGCATATTGATGCCTCAACTTGTGGTATAATGGTTATACAAAGTATAGTCCTTTCAGTGACTTCTAATGCATGGGTATAGATATCGGTGTGGGCTCTCACATCTGTAATAATTTACCAGGGTTGAGAATAAATCAAAGAATGGAAAAAGGAGGAGATCGTTCTACAGGTCGGCAACGGAGCCTTTGTTGCTGCTAGGGCCATAAGATACGTCCTACACACTTTGGCAAGCTGTGCCATCTTGCTTCTAAAGCAATGTTGTCATGTTCCTAATTTTCTATTCAATGCAATCTCTATCTCAGCTTTGGCTAGAGACGGATATACTTTTAAATTAATGAAAAGATTATGAACATTTTCCTAGATGGTAATTTACTTGGATTTGGGACTCGTAATAATGATGCATATACTTTGTGTGAAGATGTTGTATTAAATGTTAATACACAAAACTCAAGGAATCAAATTATAATGAAACATATCTCTAGCACTGTAGCCTATCAGATTATAAGTCATATGACACTTGCAAGTCTTGCCTCAAAGGTAAGATGGCTAAAACTCCTTTTGTAGGACAAGGATGGAGAGTTAGTAAACTCTTGGGTCGTACATTCGGATGTATGAAAACCTATGTCTACGTTAGCAAGAGAGGGTTATTCATTCTTTATCACGTTTACTGATGATCACTCTAGGGTTAGACACGTGTTCTTGATGAAAAACAAGTCTGAAACTTTTGAGCGAATTAAAGAGTATCGTAACGAAGTTGAAAAATAGACTAGGAAAATTATCAAGATCATTCGCTCTGATCAATGAGGAGACTACTTGAGCCATGATTTTCTTACGTATTTAAAACTATCATACAACTCCACACACATATGATCAACATAATAGCGTCAGAGAGAAGGAATCATACTTTGTTAGACATAATGCAATCCATAGTAAGTGACGCTGAGTTTCCAACCTCTCTCTGAGGCTATGCCCTAGAAACTACTGCTTATATTCTCAACAGATTTCGTTTAAATCCGTGCCGATGACTCCATATCAGATATGGAATGGCAGGGAACCCAACTTTAAACATATTAGAGTATATGGTTGCATGTCCTGCGTATGTCAAAATGCATAATCTAGACAAACTGGAGGTTAGATCTGTTTTGTGTAGATTCATTGGGTAGTAGGGTATATCTTTTATCACCAGGAACAACAAAAGGTTGTTGTCTCCAAACATGCCACTCTTTAGAAAAGGAGTTCCTTATGAAGACAGTTGTTTGCAAGGTGGTAAATCTAGATGAATGTTAGAATGAGAATTAACACATAAACATGTGTCGACACTAGTGGAAGAGGCAGAACCAAATATTCATCAACTAGTTGTCAGGAAGTCTAGCACGATTTCTCGAGCACCTGAGAGGTACTATGGTTTTCTCGTAGATGAAGGGGTCAAGGATAACATCATAGTTGACGATGACCCTGTTTACTTACAGGAAGCCATTCAGAACAGATACTCTAAGAAATGGATCGATGCAATGAAATCTGAAATGGAATCCATGCATGTTAATAAGGTATGGACCTTAATATGTGCCATTGGCTACAAATGGATCTTCATGAAGAAGATCGATGCAGATGGAAAGATAGAAATGTTCAAGGCTATACTAGTTGCGAAATGTTATCGTCAGATTCTAGGAATAGACTATGGCAAAACTTTCTCACCAGTAGTCATACACAAGTCTATTCAGATTATACTTGCTATCACTGCCGATTCAATGATGGAGACCGAAGGAAGCGATCTGGATGAGAAAGTTTGTGGACCAGCTGGAGGTGGTGCATACTGTTAAAGATCCAATACCCGCTATTGTGATAACAACACAACCATCAGTTTGGTCAAGGAATCAAGGCTACATAAGAGGTCCAAGCATATTCCTTATAGATATTACTTCATACGTGATATAGAATCGAGGAAGGACATATATAACTCATGCGTGTCTCCACAGAAGACAATTTAGCAGATATATTCACCAAGGCTTTACCATGTGACAGTATGGAGAGACTCATGTGTAAAAGTGATACATGATACCATCATAAATAGGCCTGAGTGCACGTGGGAATGTTGAGAAATGTATGCCCACGAGGCAAATTATTTGTAATTGGAACATCTTATTCAAAATGATAGTATGCTATTTGGTACCGTTTATTTGAGTGTGTTTTATAAATGTTTGTCTGCATTAAATACTTAGATAAAGTACTGAGACTTAATGGGAGGTCAAACATATATCGAGGTATATGGTATAGTCTTTTGGAATATGGTATAAGTCCAAAACTGTTTGCCCCACTTGCACTTGTGCATCGCTGGTATATGGTATAGTCTTTTGGGGTCTTTTGACCCGTTGGTTCCCCCTTGTTGGTGGGGATTGCTCTTGGATGTGGGGGCTTTCTCTTAATAATTCTTGCTCTTGGTGACTGCTTCCCAGCATCTCCCAAGGCGTTTCGTTTAAGTGTCTGCCATGTACATTTGTTGCTTTCATATATGAAATACTCACTTACCTTTCAAAAAAACATATGCATTGAGAAAGGACATCAATGCATACGATAGACTATTGTGTTCTTTGTCTTCACCAAGTGTTGGTGGTGATGATATCATGATCATTTGATTTGGCAAAATTGGAGAAGGGACACGGGTGCTCATTTGAGGATGAGTTCACTGAACAACCTAACGAGAGCTGCTACATGGATGTACATACCAAACTATCAATGGTAGCTCTTAGTGATGATATGCAAGCTGGTCCTTTGACCTTAGGTCATTGTACAAGCCTGTGCGTGAACGGTGTCACTTTGATCTCTAACCTAGTTTCAAGCAAGGCATCTTAGGTTGGGTGGTACTTGAAGCATACAAGGGGGTAGTGGCCAAAATAGTATTCATCTCTCTTGTTATGGGGAGTTAGTGTCGCAGAGTCAGTACTGTCCTTAGCGAAAATCCTTATTCAAGTTGTGTTGGATATGATCCAACAAAGGAAAGCTAAGATCGAAGGATATTGATCCAATCATGAAGGTATTATGGGTTGTTAGTTAACCATACCATACGCTTTGTGGCGATATAGTGATGATGAAGGGATTAAAACTGTAGAATTCATCAGTGGCATAGCATGGGGTAGTCTAGTTCAGACAACACCATGTAATGGGACATACCATGTAATGATGATACCAAACCAGGTATGGCAACTACTACTGACGGTCACTGTCGTCAGGAATTATGAGTCACATATGTAGTTGGGTCAGACTGTAAGGTCTGACAAAGGTTGAGATCCTCATTAGGTAATAAGAGGAACATGCATATGATGCATGTGAATTAAAATGGTTGCAAATTGTTTGCGAAGGAGATTTCGGTCACATAGGATATGAAGCGAAAATCAAGCCTTTCTAAAGATCTTAGAAAACCCAAAATGGGGTCCAGGCATTCCCAAACCCATCTGCCTTAACTCGAGCACGTACTTGGGCTATCCCGGGTTTATGACTTGGGCTGTAGCACCCTAGTGGCTTGGGTGCGCCCAAGACACTGTAGCTCAAGTGTGCCCAAACTTCTAGCAGGGCACACCTGAGATGTAGCTTGTGTGTTATAGGCTGTATTGCCTAGCTACGGGTTTGCATCAGACAGACTACAACACCCAGCTACAGCTTGGGCTACTACTGTGGCAGCTTGAGCTGTAGTTGGGCACTTCAGCTCGGCCTGGAACTCGGGCACGCCGAAACATCTCTTATGCAGTTGTTGTAGTGCCCAACTACAGCTCAGGATGATGTAGCTCAGATCAAGGCTTGGGCTACGCTTGAGCACGGCTCGGACTGCAACTCGAGAGTGGCACGGGTGCTACCCGAAGTGGGCTCAGTCCCCCTTTTGGGACATGGTTTTTGGGGAAACTTTAATGACGAATTTGATGGGTCAAACAATCTCAAAAATGAGTGATGCTAGCTTCTATGCGTTCTCCTTACGAAGCTTTATCATTAGTATCCAATATGTTTGTTCATCATCAAAACTAATATGGGGTGAGTCACTATTTAACAAAGGCATCTATTTTACAATTCTCGTGATATGAACATATTAGTCATTTGTGTTTAGATATTGATTCTCACCACATATAGTTTTGATGATGAGCCAACATTCATCTAATATCTATGAATGCATGTATAAAAGCTTAAGGCAAATCAAAGAAGCAATCAGTGGATTAGTGATGAGCTCAACAAGTCCGTGGACTAATTGGAGAAAGGCAAAGAGCTTGAGAAGTAAAGAATGCATCAAATGATCTTCATTATAATATTTATTTGATGTTTTTTTTATTTTCTTTGTATTAGCTTGTTAAAGCATTACTAGTAGCTTAGACACACACATAGAAACAGTTTAAAAATATTTTTAAAAAAGTTTTTAAAATCATTTGGATATAGTTAAATACTCTTTAAAGATACATTTCAATGTATCCGTATAGGAGTGGACTCGAAGAAATGAAGGAGTCGACTTACAAGAATGGGTGCTCTCTATCCCATTTTTGGAGTCAACTACTGTAGTCAAACGAGTCGACTACCTAGTCAGGAGTCGACTCCCTGACCTATAGGAGTCGACTGCTATGGCCCTTGTAGGAAGATATGTACCCTCAAGGCAATTTATCGAGATACCATCTTGTTCAGTTTTAAATGGTACAAATTATCCTAGTATGAATAAAATGGTTTTAAATACTTGGATAATTTCCTTAGACTTAAAAGTAAGGTCATACACGTATCTAGATGATCTCGATTATAGGAAGTGAGTGACCGATTGGAACTTAAGTCTTAAAACGTTCATGGTCATAGATGTGTCGAGAATATGATATTGGCACATCGGTCAGACCATTGTGTCTTTGTCTTAATCTGGATGGTAAGGAGACCTCAAAATCATTCGACCTGGTAAAGTCAGAGACAAGACACAGGTGCTCATTGGAGAATGAGTCCACTGAACAACCCAATAAAGAGTTGTCAATTGGTTAACATTAACAAAACTATCATTGATAACTCTTTAATGATGATAGGCAAGTTGGTCATTAAAACTTGATGTCATTGTACAAACCTGTGCGTGAATGGTACGACTGAAATCTATGATCTAGCCTTGAGTCTTCACTCGTTGAAAGGTCTTAGGTTGGGTAACACTTGAAGCGTACGAGAAAAGTAGTGATCAAGAAAGGATTCATCTCTTCCGTTCATGGGAAGTTAGTGTCACAGGATCTGTACGGTTCTTGGTGCTAAACCTTGGCCAGGGTGTGTTGTAGGAAGTACAACATATATATACCAAAGACCGAAGCATACTAATCAGTACTATCTAGTGGAGTTGATAGTTTACCATACCCTAGGCTATGCAGTGAAAGTTTTGACGAAGGGACTAAGACTACGGTATTCATCACGGTCATAGCCAAAGTGATCCCGATGACACTTTTGTCAATGGGTCAATCATGTAATTATGATGCCGAAACAGGGACGACACCCGATGCTCGTGGTCACTGTCGTCTAGGGGTTTCGAACCCCAACCTGTAGTAGGGTCATGTTGTAGGGTCTCATACCGAGTATTATTTGCATCTTACTAATATGAAGAATGTAGGAGGAGTGCACTCAGGTGCACGGGAATAATTTAATCACAAAGAGGTTGTGACATTCATTCTTTAAGATTTCTAGGGCTTGAGACTTGAGGAAGAGAGAACTTGAGAGATTGAGCCTAGGAATGAATGCAAGATTGTCTAAGTGTTGCTCACGGAATAATAAGAGACCCTCTTATATGTTCTCTAAAACCCTCAAGCAAAATATCCAAAACTCCCTTTGAAATCCGTCTGGAAAAAGCCAACGGATAGAAAATATGCACCAGACAGTCGACTGATGAAGAACTCACAGTCGCCTGCTGCACTGTGTCAGAGGATTGGTGAGAATTCAAATGATAACTTACCACGTAGGACATTCGACTGATGAAGTTCTGACAGGCGCCTGTAAACCAACAGGCAAATGGGAAACCTTCTACAGGAGACTGACATCCTAAGTGTGTAAGTGGTTAAAACTCAGGAAATATTGGGAGGACAGGACAGGCGACTGTGCCATGGGCAGGTGCCTGTAAAACCTTCATACATCACCTGCAGAAGCAAGTGCAAAAGTTTTCAAAACTTGGAAAGTTTGACAAGTTGGGACAGGCAACTGTAGAAGCATATACATGCAACTTGCCATGGGCAAGTGCCTATAAATTCTTCTTACATCACCTACAGACGCAAGTGTGAAAGTTGACAAAACTTTGGAAGTCTAAGCTAGGATAGATAGTCGACTGTTTAACGAGCCACAGGCGCCTGTAGCTGGACAGGTGCATGTATATAATACATTAGTTGATTGAAGATATTAATAGCGAAAATTCCAGAAGAGCAAGTGAAAAAGTATGTGCATAACAGGCGACTGGAGAACAAAACTCAGACGCCTGTAAATCGATTAGCAATCGCCTGTATGAACTCCAAACTACACTTGCTTGAGAATTAAGAATTGGAGGCCTAGGAATAGATTTCTAATGCTTTCCTATGATAGAATGAAAGATGTGTGTATGCTCCAACATAATTCTACTTTTAAGCTACATTCTAGAAAGAAAGAAGAAGAGAGTAAACGAATACATTTGTTTTGCCTCTCTTCTTTCTATTGGAAGATCTTGAAGTCTTCTTAAAGCTACAATCTTCATCTTCGATCATCCAATCCACTTTACGAGCTTTGATTGATCTTTGAGTGACATCCATTGTTAATTGAACTTCATGATATGCTTAGGCAATGGATTAACTGCAAGTATGGGATTAGTCACAAATATTTATTTTTGCTCATCATCAAAACCAAGTAGGGAGAAGTCCAATACTTAACATTCTCCACCTTTTTGATGATGGCAAATAAACATGAACAAAAAGATAAATAATTGTGCTTTAAAAATACTTACTCCCCTTACATAGATGCCAATCAAGTTAGTCAATATAAACAAGGACATCTATTGATCAATTAAAGAAAATAGGTAAGATATGTATGAATGAAATGATTTCAAGATTAAAAATTTTGGATTTTAGAATCCAAGTTCATTATATCTTATTCTCCCTGAATCCCAGGCAACTTCAATCTTAGCTTCAAGTTTAGATTATACTTAGCACAAAATTATGATTTGTTTATTTCTCTCCCCTTATGGCATTATCCAAATAGAGGGAGAAGAGAAACAACAACAATAGTGCTAAATAAGAACTAAAACAATCATGAGAGTCTAAAGAATTAGATACATATTCAATGTGATACCAAAATAAAATCGAGAAAACACGAAGGTGCATCACATTGATATATATCAAACACCCATCAACAATAGAAATTGTAGTTGACTAAAGAAATGAGAATCCAATATCAACATTACATATGAAAAATATCTCACAACACATCATATATTTAAAAGAGCACAGAGAGAGACAATATTGTGTAATATATACACAAAAGATAACAGCAGAGAGTAAAGAGACAAACTGAGATATCATATATATACAAGAGATATATGGAGTACAGAATCAACTATCGACTCCACATACATACAAAATTATAACCATCATCATACAACATCCAAAAGTAATGTGCCAATACATCAATACATCCATCACAAAACCAATATAACAGTCTCATAATCTCAACCCTAACAAAAAATCTAAGACCAAGGATGAGCAGTCTCCAAGGAACATCAATCCAGATTGGCGATGGAGGAGTCCACAGGAGTATCCATCTCAATACGAAAATCATAGGGCTCTGGATCAACAGACATGTCCTCGGGAGGAAGCGCACCAGCAGCTGCAGTGGAAAGGCCCTGATGAGCA
Source organism: Scilla litardierei (assembly GCA_030789695.1). NCBI lineage: Eukaryota > Viridiplantae > Streptophyta > Magnoliopsida > Asparagales > Asparagaceae > Scilla > Scilla litardierei. The sequence goes on along the minus strand of JAULAV010002854.1, from coordinate 14,856 downwards.
TGAGAAGCAGCAGGCTCAGAAGCAGCATCAACTAGAGAATCAGGAATCTCAGAGATGATAGGAAGAGGAGGCTGAGTAGGCTGAGCAGCAGCAGATGGAACAAATGCCTGGAGGTGGGCAAGGAAAGGTATGCCATGATGCCGGAATGATAGATAGAACATCTCATAAAGACCAGATATTTTCTCGTCCACATGGACAAGAAAGAGATCAACAGAGGGTGCAGCAGATGATGAGAGCTGATCAACAGATGGAGCAAGGGATGAGGAAGGGCCTGAAGTAGACTGCCTCTTCTTTGATGCAGTCAGAAGAGCTGAAGTAGAATTCGTCTTCGCTGACGGATCAAGAAGAGGGCCAAGAGGAATAGGCTCAAAAGGATCCAAATCAATGCCAAAGTGGCGAAAGACAAGTGTAATCAGCCCACCATAAGGAATATGAAAGGAGGAGGAAGTGATCTCTACATGGTCCATTCGATCAAGGATAACTCCAGCCCAATTTACCTCAATCCCCGAGAATATGTCATACATATAAGTATCTCATGGGATGGCTGGTCAGAAGATCCATATTTAGGAAAGATGTTGGACTTGACCATGTGGTGGATAGCCCAACCTCTTACGATGAACATGGATGACTTGACACGCGAGGTGAGAATGGGAGGAGTCTCCCTAAACATGTCCCTAAGGACAGACTGATCCAACTCAACAACAGAAGAAATGGAAATATCAGAAGGCAAGGAACTGTAGAGGGAATCATAAGAATGGTCCCTAGGAGTGAGGGATCAATCTTGATGAGGGTACCCTGAACATAGTATCCATTATACCAGACTCCGCATACTCACTGCGAATGCAGTTTGCATAAAATAGCTTCACGAGGAAGGGATATGGTCATGGAGAATCATCATAAGAGTAGCAGAACAAATCGACCAATTTGGTCAAAGAGAGGAGCTGAGACAAATTCTCTGTGGCGAAGGCCAAATAGACGATGAAACTCTCTATGAGGAGCTTGATGCCAATCATTTGGTGGAATCTTGCCAAGTATGCATCGTTACGACACATGGGGACAAGAAGGGCAGAAGCTAAAGGAGAGGCACATGAAGGATTCTGGCCTTGGGGCTGAGTATCAGGAACGCCTTGAGACTCGGTGCGGAGATCTTCATAGGTTTCTTCCCCATGAGGAGTGGAGGTTAGAGTAGGGGATGTTGAGTCTTAAAATCTTGTCTTCGTCTACGTTTGAGGGGAATCTCCTCATTAGATGAAGACGGGGCATAATCGTATTCAGAGTCACGCAAGAGCTTTGACGTTGGGGTAGCATTCTTGGTTCGGGGTTTCTTGCGGCCTTGGGATGGAGGAGGCTTTGGAACCCTAACCCTAGGTTCCTTTGGAAGCTTAATGGACTTGCTCTTTGCAGATGAGCTAGTTTTGAGGGGCCATAATCAAGAAACTAAACAAACAAGATACGATAGGGCTCAAAAACAAAAGAGACGAGAGAGATAATATACCAAACCGATGGCGGAGGAGGAGACAAGCTCGATCGACTGACTAGAAAGGAAATTCGACAGCCAGAGGAGGAGATACAATGACGGCGAGGAGGGATGGCAGTCGCAGGAGGGAGAAGGAGAGGATTGTAGAGAAATGTATGCCCTCGTGGCTATTTATCGTAATAAACATCTTGTTCAATAAATGAAAGTATTCTTTCTGGTAAAAAAATATTGTCTGAGTTATTTATTACTTGGATTATTCCCTTGGATTCAAAGTTAGGTCACACATGTTTCGCAATGTAGATTACGATTATGAGAAATGTCTGACCGATAGCAACTTGAATCTTAAAAGCGTTTGTGGCCATAGATGTGTCGAGATAAGGGATATCGGCACATCGGACAGACCATTGCGTCTTAGTCTGGTTGGTCTCATAACCATATGGCTTGGCGAAGTCGGAGACAGGGCGCAGGTGCTCACTAGAGAATGAGTCCACTGAACGACCCAAACAAAGAGTTATTAAATGGTTCAACACTAACTAAACTATCATTAATAACTCTAAGTGATAATAGGTAAGTTGGTCCTTAGGACTTGAGATCATTGTATGAAGCTATGTGTGAACAGTGTCACTTAGGTCTAAAGATCTAGCTTCAAGGCTAGGCCTACTGAAAGATCTTAGGCTGGATGACACTCGAAGCATATGAGCTAAGTAGTGATCAACAGAGGATTCGTATCTTCCGTTAATAGGAAGTTAGTGTCACAGGTTAGTACGGCTCTTGGTAAAACCTTGGCCAAGGTATGTTGTAACATGTACAACATGTATGTACCAGAGACCGACGTATACTGACCACTGCTAGCTAATGGGGTTGATAGAGAACCATACCCTAGGCTAGTCAAGTGACATAGTTATGACGAAGGGACTAAAACTGCGGAAATTATCATAGTCACAGTCAGAGTGATCCCGTCGGCACTCTTGCCAACGAACCAATCACGTAATCAATGATCCTGAAACAGGGACGACACCTACTGCTAGTGGTCATTGTCGTCTTGAGACTTCGAGTCTCGGCCTGTAGTAAGGGTCAGGCTGTAGGGTCTCACACCGAGTAACATTCACGTCGTAGTAATAGGGAGATAGTATAGAGGAACTCATAAGATGAAATGAGAATGTTAAAATCACAAGTTGGTTGTGAATTTGGAGCATTTGGGAATGGAGGGGATTTCGCGTGGAATCCATAGGATCAAACTGTGTAGGAATCGAAGCTCGGATGAGCCCAGAAACGCAAGAAAGGCGCAAAAGGTAGTGGGACAAACCCACTAGGGTTAAACGGGCGTGGCCCGCTGCTCACAACGAATGCGGCCCGCTGCTCACAACGGGCGCAGCCCGCTGGGTGCAGCAGGTACGGCCCGCTGGGTGCAGCGGGCTTGCCCGCTGACCCAGCGAGCCCGCCCGCTGGGAGCAGCGGGCTTGCCCGCTGTTCCAGCGGGCCAAGCCCGCTGTAATCAGTGGGCTGCACGCCCGCACGGGTGTGCCCTAGCAGGCGCGCCCAGTTGCCTTAGGCGGGCGCGCCCGCTAAGCTTAGCGGGCGCGCCCGCTAAGCTTAGCGGGCCGCCCGCAACTTAAGTCGTTTCACTAGGGTATAATTGTTCATTTGTATTAGCAACTAAGTAATGTTCTATGGTTTTAGGCATGCTCAAATAATAAATATTTTTACGCCTAATACTTGTAAATAAAACATGCGAATCAATATCAACAATATTGCAAATACCCTCTACAAAGTTAACCTTGTAACCCTTGTCACAGAGTTGACTAATGGAGATAAGATTATGACATAACCCACTAACTAAATAAACATTTGTAATAAGTGGGTTGAAAGGATTGCCGACTTGGCCTACTCCAATTATGGTTCCCTTTTGATCGCCTCTAAAAGTGACAGTTGCACCATCCTTGATGCGAACCACTTCGGAGAGCAATGTGGGATCATCCGTCATGTGTTTGGAGCAACCGTTATTGAGTATCCATCCTTTCCTTTTAGATCCAACATGTCTATTATTGCTCTCTTTCTTGTTCTTGGGTACCTACACAGTATACCATAAGCTCATGGTACCCAAGCTTTGTTGGGTCCAAGGGGATTAGCCCTTTGGAAACCAAGTCCAAGTGGACTTTGGCTTCCCAACATAGTTATCACTATTTATCACATCGCTAAAATAAGAATTGACATAAGCATTCTTATCATTTGTGTTAGTATTCTTAGGACCCCAAATTGTGTATGTTTTGGGTATCATTTTCCTAGTTGCATGCACATTTGGCTGAGATCTATATGGTGCATGCTTCCTAGGAGCATGGATCTAGCATATGAAGGAGGGGGTGGATAAGCATGAGACATATATGGGTTATATGAAAATTTAAGAGCATGCATATTATATGAAGTATATGGAGCATGCATGTGATGTGGAGGATGAGCATGCATGGGAGGATTATGTGTATGAACATATGAATGTGTAGGAGCACGTGCATGAGTATTTCTCAAGTGTGAGTTTGCACGTTCCCGTGGGTGTGAAGCATAAAATGTGTCATAAGTGTCCACATGTGAAGTTTAAAATTTCCTACGTGTATGAGTGTTAGTGTACATATAGGCATGTCCTTTCTTTTGGTTTCACCCTTAGTGGGTTTCTTGCCAAAAGAAGAAGAATGTGAAGTGGTGGTCTTCTTGGTAGGTTCGCTACCAATAGTGTTTTTGACGCCACTAGTGGATGCACCGGAGGATGACCTCACAAAATCTATAGTTACATCATTATAAGAGGTGCGAGGTTTGGATGCAGTTGTTTCCACATAACCAATTCCAACACGATGTGTGGCCGGAAATTAATTTGAAAGCAATTCATCCAATTGCACTTTTTCTTTGTTAAATCTATTAACTTGGGAGGACATGTGCTCATATTTCTCTATAAGGGAAGAAATATTAGTAACCAAAGTGGACACACGTGTTTTGAGCTCGTGCACTTGGGTTTTAATAGAATCATTCTCAATACCCAATTGTATGTTTTGTGAAGCTAGATCAACACTACCTTTAGAATAACCTTAATCTAGTTGAGATTTGAGAGAATTCACCTCATTTCTCAAGGTGCCATTTTGAGAAATCAAATTGGCTTTCTCAAGTGTAAGTGTGTCAACAATGGTGTCATTGTTGGTGATGCATGGTATGGATGACTCACTAACATTAGATTTCTTCAAATTAGTATATCTAAGCATAAGAGATAGATACTTAGAAAATATTTTTTCGTTAGAAATAGGAAGTTCATCCATGGTTACCTCAGGTTCATCATTCTCACTATCGCTTCCATCGGAGAATGCATCTTCTCGAGCCATGAAGCACATATGTGTACTCTCACTCTTCTCATCCTCGGATTCACTCGAGGAATCTCCACTTGAGTCGTCGAAAGTCCCAACAAGTCCTTTCTTCTTGTCATTCTTGAATTTGTCGGACTTGTGGTACTTTGGTGCTTTCCACTTTTCTTTGTTTCTTAGCATTGGGCAATCCTTCTTAATGTGTTCTGACTTGTTACACTTAAAACAAAGAGAAGATGAATTGTTAGTGGAATCAAATTTATATTTGGAACGTAATTTACCTTTGCGAAAGAAGTGTTTGAACTTCTTTGCCATTTACGCCATTTCTTCCAAATCCAATTTGTTCTCGGATTCATTACTATCGGAGGATGAAGAAGTAGCCTTGAAATCTAACACGCTTTCTTCTTTGCCTCCGTTGGGTTCATCATAGCTCTAATCTTCATTCAGTTCACCCGTCTTACTTCCTAAGACATGAGAGTATCGATGAGATTCATCACGGTATAGTTCTTCATGTCATTGACCTCCTCAATGGCAATAACCCTTCTTTTTCATTTTGAGGTCATTCCCATGATTATCTTCCTTACCTTTTCTTGTTGAGTGTATACTTGACCGATAGCTTCAAGCCCATTGGTGATGTTGGTGAAACGACCGTACATCCACTTTCCTGCATATAAAACATGTCGAAGTTTTGTATATCAACATATAATTTTGACAATTTTACCTTGTTCGTCCCCTCGTGGGAGACGACGAGATGGTTTCATATTTGATATGCACTCTTACATGTACATATCTTATTAAACTCATCCAGATCGAATGTGCAATGAAGAGCGTTCATTGCTTTGGCATTGTTCGCCTCAACGGACTTCTCGGCGGGAGTCTATTTGTCAAATTCTTCTTCGGTGGGTTCAACGTACTTATGGAGGGTTCTCCAAAGAGAGCACTCCTTAGAAATGTATCCATCCGGCACTTCCAATAGCCAAAATCCGTGCCATTGAAACTTGGAGGATGAACCGTTGATTGTCCTTCGAAAATGATAGAAGCACCATCACGATCGTGATTGTTGTACGAAGGAGGTAGAGGAACGTTATTGTTGTTGGATGACATAGCTATAAACCTTGCGATCTGATACCAATTGTAAGGACTCTATCTATGAGGAAAACACTAGGGGGTTGAATAATGTTTATAAAATTTAAACGATAGTTATACCAATTTAAATCCCTAATCAACAATAAATGCGGAAATATAAATTAACCCAAAATGAAACAAGCTAACACAAAGGATGTTTCAAGGGTACGGATTACCCAAGTTCAATCCCAACTTGTTTTCGATAATCCTACGTCCCTTCCACCCGGGTACCTCCGGATACTCAAATTAGAACCCTAACTTGAGGTTTTCTTTAAAATCACTTGTAGCAACCCTATAAGTGTAATCGAACAACAATCGATGTCCTTGACTCCCACAACTTGGGATCAAGCAAACCCACTCTCACAAACCGAGAGTGAAATCGAAATACGAGATAATAAAATTCGAAATGAAAAACACTTACAAACACCTATGCCTTGAAGTAGAACTTGAAGGAGCAAGACTGTGTGTGTTGATGTCTCTTCCAAGATGAGAGAAAGCCATTGTATTTGTCTTCAGCAAAGCTTGAAGCTCAGATTTGATTTAAGTGGGAAGACAAGATTGTAGTTGAGATTTCTTGGGCTGAAGACTTGAGGAAGAGAGAACTTGAGAGATTGAGCTTAGGAATGAATGCAAGATTGTCTAAGTGTTGCTCAATGGAACAGTAAGAGACCCTCTTATATGTTCTCTAAAACCCTCAAGTAAAATACCCAAAACCCCCTTTGAAATCCGTTTGGAAAAGCCAACGGATAGAAAATACGCGCCAGACAGTCGACTGATGAAGAACTCACAGTCGCCTGCTGCTTTGTGTCAGATGGTAGGTGAGAATTCAAACGGTAACTTACCACATAGGACAGTCGACTAATGAAGTTCTAACAGGCGCCTGTAAACCAACAGGCGAATGAGAAACCTTCTACAGGGAACTGACATCCTAAGTGTGTAAGTGGTGAAAACTCAGGAAATATTGCGAGGACAGGACAGGCAACTGTAGAAGCATATACAGCTGACTGTACCATGGACAGTCGACTGCAAAACCGTCTTACATCGCCTGTAAAAGCAAGTGCGAAAGTTGTCAAAACTTGGGAAGTTTGACAAGTTGGGACATGTGACTATAGAAGCATATGCATGCAACTTGCCATGGGCAGACGTGTCACGCCCCGCTTCCCAAAACGATGGAAGCGAAACGTGACTAAGGTCTGCTTGGGCTGGAGCTATGAGGCTCGGACCCAATAAGCGTCTGTAGGGGGTACCATTAAAAATTACAGGTTCTTGCATTTATAAAATTCGGAACAACAGAAAGTACTGAAAGAAAGATGCATTCATTTTATGAAAGAGACAATATCCATCATATGACAAGTCTAATAAAAGAAGCCTAAGCATGGCAACAACTACAGAAAGGAAACTAATGGTGCAAGCACCCAACCTCGGCAGAAAAGTAAAGTGGTGCTACGCACCCAACTAGAAAGTAGTAACCTCTGTAAGACAACAACGAAAAGACCTATAAGTCTGGTCCACGTCAGGAAGGTGCTCTGGTCGACGTCCTCTGGCTCCAAGTACTTAGGTATGCCCGGCTCGTCCACGTACTCTGGCTTAACACCTGACGTATAGCACCCAAGAGAAAAGGAACTGTACGCCAGGTAAAGTCTACAAGGAGGGGTTAGACTTTACTGCATGTGTAATGTAATTAAGAGCAACATTTTACTGGTTGATTAACATGCTGGGGTTATGACATGGCAGTTATACTATGCAGAAAGTAAAGCGGCGTAGAAAAAGTAAACGTGACAGGCAGTAGTCGTAACGTGTGCTACCGACTACGGGACTAAGCTAGACTGGACAGGACAAGACAAGACAAGGCATGTGTGACTCGAAGGGTTCACGCCTTACGGTTTGAGGGCGGCCAGACCCTCTCCCCGTGCGACCGCTCAACCCTACCCCAAACCAAAGTGCTCAAGACAAGACAATACAGGGATCACTCTCGCTTGGAGAGCATCCGAAACGCCCGGAGGCTATTTGTGTAACAGGGATCACTCTCGCTTGGAGAGCATCCGAAACGCCCGGAGGCTTTTGTAACAGGGAACACTCTCACATGGAGAGCATCCGAAATGCCCGCAGGCTTTTTGTAACACAGGGATCACTCTCGCGTGGAGAGCATCCGAAATGCCCACAGGCTTTTTGTAACACAGGGATCACTCTCGTGTGAAGAGCATCCGAAATGCCCGCAGGATTTTTGTAACACAGGACACGACATGACAAGTGTAAGGAATTTTTCTTCTAGGGGGTCCACACACACGCACGCACAGAATAGCCCTAAGGTGTCAGTTGTTGTGCTTAGACTTCGTCGTCAAGTCTAAGCTGTCAAGGGGGGTCCTGGACGCTATCATTTCACGTCTGGTTCTCTTTAAATGTTCTTTAACTTCCTAAAAAGGGAAAGGCCTAAACATGGCTGTAAGAACACAAGTGTAAACACTTGCCTGCGGTGGCGAGAGCGTCATCTGTCCGGAGCATCCCGTCGAAGTGGTGCGTCAGCGAGGGTCCGTCTGAAAGGGGTCAACGGCGGTGTCAGGACATATTTTTCATCATTCCTATTAGAGTTCATTTTTAGGTTCAATGGGACTATCCTAGCAGTCAAAGTCACTTTTTCGTTTTGGTTCAGCCTAATCGACGATCTATCCTATGTGCACAAAAAATCCGTTCTTCATCGATGTCTAATATTTTGTAGCATTTTAAAGGTGCAGAAATGAAATTTTGTTATTTTTGACTATTTTTAGATTAGGTTTTCGTTTGGCTACAGTGAAGGTTCTTACTACGCGTTGGAGGACTAACCTTTTGACGTCGATCAAAAAAGCGGATGTCGGGTCTGAACGGCGATGGATCGGCATTGTCTGCAACGTCTCAGCCATGGGTAGTATAGCAAGACCCTTCTGGACAGTGAGGTGGAGGCACGAACAGTGAGCAAGCGGAGATCTCTCTCCCGTTGCGGGTAGCGCAACGGATCTTCACGACGGCGGCAACGTCGGGTAAAAACACGTGAGTTCAGCAACACGCGTGAACTTTGAGGATCCAAGGGGACTACCGGAGGTTGAAGGGGATCTGTGGTGGTTTCTAGGCCCAGTGGGTGGTCGACGGCGTCAGCGCACGGCGGTGGGCGGTCGTGAAAAGCTGAAATGGACAGATTCGTGCAACGGTCGTTGTCGCGCGTCTCAGCGGAAAAACAACGATCAAAGGAGTCAAAGGGAACTTGCAGTAGCTAAAGGGGTTCAATAGAGATCCAATGGTGGTGGAGTGGTCACTGAAAGTGGTCGGAGGTGGCCGTGCGCCGGCATTGAAGAACAGCACACAGATCTGTCAAACAGCCGCTAGGGCTTGGTTTCAACGGGTTTTCGAGGAGATCGAGATGAGGGAAGTGAGCAAGGAGGGATGCAGATGATAGGGGGGTTCGATAGGAGTCCAACAGTTGTAGAGTGGTCATCGGAGGTGGCCAGAGGTGGCCGGGCGATGGGTTTTCCTGGCGATGGCGTAGATCTGTCAAAACTGCCGTTGAGACGAGTTCGAGAGGTGTTTCGAGGAGGTAGAGATGAGGGAAGAGGGAAAGGAAAATTGCAGATGATAGGGGGGGTCAATGAGGAGTCAAGTGGGAGTGGTGGTGGTCACCGACGGTGGCGGACGGCCGGCAGGCGTGGGTAATACCGGCGAGATGCACAGCATCCGCAATTTCGACCAAGGCTTGTTTCTCTTGGGGTTTTGAGGCTCTTGGAGAGGAGGAGAGTGAGGAGGAGGAGGAGGAGGAGAGGGTGGTGGTTGGAGTTGGGGGGCTGGGGTCGGCTGGAGGAAGAAGAAAAGAGGCGACTAGGGCTGATTGCGTGGGGAAATAGGGTTTCGGCCAGATTTGGTTGTTTTGAAGAGAGGATGTTGCTAAAGGTATTTTAAAGAGGGGTATAAATAAGGGGTGACTAGGAGAGAGGGTGAGTGAGGGGGTGTACAAAGTGGGAAAATTTTGGGTGAGGGTAGTGGCAGAATCAATTTGCATGATACGTACAAATCTCTTAAGATTTGATTAGCAATTTGAATTTGAATTTGATTAGGCTTAATGTGCTTTGAAATTGATTAGTGATTTGGGTGGGCTAGGGGTGTCAGAAGATTACGAAAAAAATATCGGGACTACCGTGACGAAGAGAGGCTCAGGGATACAGTTGTTGATCATGCGTTTGGTCCACGGAAAATGAGTCTAAAGCTACGACGACCCTGTAATCAAACCTGATTTGTGGGAGAACGACCCGAGAAATGACGTTCATTAAAAATCCCACAAATAACTACTCTTCCATACGGTCACAACGACGTATCACATCGTATAGTCCGGATCCAAGAAGAGGCCAAATAAAATACGCACACGAAAAGAGTCGTACGCGCAGAAAATACGAACGGTCGGAAAGCGGCCGTTACATTCTACCCACCTTAGAAATGATTCCGTCCTCGAAATCACTTATACTAATAATAATAATATCTATAAACACGTATGCCTACTACTCCCATATTCCACATAATGATCTCTAATCATATAACTTCAAATATCGTTCCTCAAATAATCCATCATAAACCGTCTCTCCACTGGCTAATGATACAACTAGGATCCCATCCTATCACTTAACTATGAATCCACATTATCGTTTGTAAATCAACAATCATCTCGTCCCCAATATATTCTCCATCATATCGACTTTCCTCACTCCATAATCAATGAACCACCGAACCACATCTATCTTTACCTCTATCATCTAATCTCCTAATCAACTAAATCCGTTTACTTAACCATCCATTCATCTCAACATGTCGTGTTATCTCCAAGGTCTTCTCACTTCAACCTACAGTCAAATCTTGATGCTTTAAATGTTCTACTCATTCTCATGATCACTATAAATCATACTATACCTTCCTAGCTACTCCTATCTACCACTCGTCCAAGTTTCAGGTCTAACAAGTTCTCATCTCCCCGTATATAATTTCATCCAACTAGCATTTCCATGAGTCCTTCACACATTGGTATTATAAATAAGTCTTGGACACCTCGTTCTTTTCATCCGAAAGAAATCTAATCTAATATCTTTGTGTTCAAAATCAATTAATCACCGCTACAGCATATCTCATCTCACTCTATGCCTACCCGCAGCATAATCCTATAACAATAATAGTTAGTACTAACAATATCATAACAATAAAAATAACACTCCCGAAGAGGAAAGAGAAGAAAAGAATGTTTTAAAAAACATGAGGGAAAAAACGTATGGAGTTGCAGTATTAGATGCGGGAAGACAGCGGGTTGTGATCTTGTGTGCTAGTCTTAAAACTTTAAAGATTTGGTTTAAAATAAAACAAAAGTTTTGATACAATCACATGCAGCCAAAGATACGCTACACTATAATATGAAAACTAAGTCTAATAAATTGCCTGCTATGACGTTATCCACACATATGTGAATTCCATCATTCCTACAACTTCATACATATATTACGAATAACACTGAGTATACCACATGACACCAAAGACAATCATTAAGATCCTAAGGGTAGCACACTCATATAGGTTCACGTACTCTACCTATAAACATACACCATGACAACATCACAAAACCAAGGGCCCACTACTAAACTAGAGTTGACATAGGCAACTACATGCACTAATGTCTAACCAACAGAAAGGAAACCTAAACCAAAAGCGAAACAAATCAAGATCGGAAATAACGAGTTTAGATAAGGCAGAAATAAGAAGATAGTTGTTTGGATGGGACAAAAATATTGCTCAAAATAATTAAATAGATGAAAGAAGAATTACGTGTAAAATATGGTACCATGTACATTTATACAAAAAAATATGCAGAAGTAGAAAGCAGATGGTAGAATATTACAACTCGGAAAAAGAGTTAGACGAAGGAATAAAGAGTAGGGTGAGGTAGCGATTGTTTTGCAATGAAAATAAGTTTATACAAAGATTTTTGAAGTATGAGCACGATGAACATAGGACTGTTATATATATATATATATATATATATATATATAATTGAAGTTCTTATTTAGTTTAGAAAATATTCTAAAGTACGTATTGAAAGTGGTTAAAAATAAATTTCGTAGTTTAGAAAAAGAATAATATATATTGAATTATCAAAATGGTAACAAGGTTTTAAAACTGAAATACAAAAGATACCGGTTAGAAATAATTACGAGATAGTAACATAAAAATGTCAACCAAGAGGGATTCAAAATCCAAGGAAGAATTTTAACTCAACCGAAAAGCAAGAAATTTAAATATATAATAATGGGTTTTCAAAGAAGTTAAACTGAGCGAAGAATTTAATAAGAAATTTCAAAAATACTTTTAGAGAATCAGAATTTGCAATGGGGAGATTCGAAGAATTAACGATAATCGACATGAAGCGATCACGGGAAACGGGAGCAAAGAATATGATCGCATGATGAATACGCCTAAGATATGATTCATGAAAAGCTACGATAGAATTATACGGCCGATAACACCGAAGTGTAATGATTAGGAAGATGTTAGAAATCAGGGGTCCTACTTATCGGGCCGTCTAAAGATCAAAAGAACTCGGCACTAAGACTTCCTAATGGGCTAGACTGTAATAGAGATCTCTGGGAAGGGTCCTAAGAGAATCAAGATTACATTCTGCGGGGCCCGAAATCGATGGACCCGAGCAAACGATTAAAGAAAGGACTCTAAAAATCTAACATGGTCAGAGCTGGGTGAGAGGCTACTAGGGTATCCTAAGACGAGTATGAATAAATCTTAACCGAGGTGCCTGACTATCAAACATGGATGTCTATCTAAGTCTTCCTACCGTCTAAGACAATAAAAACCTAATTTAGACTCGTACATGGATATTAAATGAATGCGGTACTCTTATTGTTCTGAACTTTTTGCAGACCTGCATGGGTCACCACTAAAACCTGTCACATCCCGCTTCCCAAAATGACGGAAGCAAAACGTGTCTAAGGTCCGCTTGGGCCGGAGCTGTGAGGCTCGGACCCAATAAGCGTCTGTAGGGGATACCATTTAAAAATTACAGGTTCTTGCTTTTATAAAATTCGGAACAACAGAAAGTACTGAAAGAAAGATGCATTCATTTTATGAAAGAGACAATATTCAGCATATGACAAGTCTAATAAAAGAAGCATAAGCATGGCAACAACTACAGAAAGGAAACTAATGGTGCAAGCACCCAACCTAGGTGGAAAAGTAAAGTGATGCTACGCACCCAACTAGAAAGTAGTAACCTCTGTAAGACAACGACAGAAAGACCTCTAAGTCTGTCCACGTCAGGAAGGTGCTCCGGTCGACGTCCTCTGGCTCCAAGTACTCAGGTATGCCTGGCTCGTCCACGTACTCTGGATCAACACCTGACATACATCACCCAAGAGAAAAGGAACTGTACGTCAGGTAAAGTATACAATGAGGGGTTAGACTTTACTGCAAGTGTAATGTAATTAAGAGCAATAATTTACTGGTTGATTAACATAATGGGGTTATGACATGACAGTTATACTATGCAGAAAGTAAAGCGGCGCAGGAAAAGTAAACGTGACAGGCAGTAGTCGTAGTGTGTGCTACCGGCTACGGGACTAAGCAGACGGGACAGGACAAGACAAGACAAGACATGTGTGACTCGAAGGGTTCACGCCTTACGGTTTGAGGGCGGCCAGACCCTCTCCCCGTGCGACCGCTCAACCCTATCCCAAACCCAAGTGCTCAAGACAAGACAATACAAGGATCACTCTCGCTAGGAGAGCATCCGAAACACCCGATGGATTTTTGTGTAACAGGGATCACTATCGCATGGAGGGCATCCGAAACGCCCGCAGGCTTTTGTAACACATGGATCACTCTCGCGTGGGAGAGCATCTGAAACGCCCGCAGGCTTTTTGTAACACAGGGATCACTCTCGCGTGGAGAGCATCCGAAATGCCCGCATGCTTTTTGTAACACAGGACACGACATGACAAGAGTAAGGAATTGTTCTTCTTGGGGTTCCACACGCACGAACACACAGAATATCCCTAAGGTGTCAGTTGTTGTTGTGCTTAGACTTCGTCGTCAAGTCTAAGTTGTCAAGAGGGTCCCAGACGCTATCATTTCACGTCTGGTTCTCTTTAAATATTCTTTAACTTCCTAAGAAGGGACAGGCCTAAACATGGCCGTAAGAACACAAGTGTAAACACTTGCCTGCGGTGGCGAGAGCGTCGTCTATCCGGAACGTCCCGTCGAAGTGGTGCATCTGCGACGGTTCGTCTGAAAGGGGTCAACGGCGGTGTCAGGACACATTTTTCATCATTCCTATTAGAGTTCATTTCTAGGTTCAACGGGACTATCCTAGCAGTCAAAGTCACGTTTTCGTTTTGGTTCAGCCTAATCGACGATCTATCCTATGTGCACAAAAATTCCGTCCTTCGTCGATGTCTAATATTTTGCAGTGTTTTAAAGGTGCAGAAATGAAATTTAGTTATTGTTGATGATTTTTAGATTAGTTTTTCGTTTTTCTACAGTGAGGGTTCTTACTACGCGTTAGAGGACTAACCTTTTGATGTCGATCAAAAAAGCGGATGTCGGGTCTGAACGGCGATGGATCGGCGTCGTCTGCAATGTCTCGGCCATAGGTAGTGCAGCGAGACCCTTCTGGACAGCGAGGTGGAGGCACGAACAGTGAGCAAGCGGTGATCTCTCTCCCGTTGCGGGTAGCGCAACGGATCTTCACGACGACGGCAACGTCGGGTAAAAACACATAAGTTCAGTGACACGCATGAACTCTGAGGATTCAAGGGGGCTACCAGGGGTTGAAGGGGATCAGTGGGGATTTCTCGGTCCGATGGGTGGCCGACGGCGTCAGCGCACGGCGGTGGGCGACCGTGATAA
>JAULAV010002853.1:0-25000 GCA_030789695.1 Scilla litardierei | reverse complement strand
GTGGTGTAATCTTTGTAGAACTATTTTATTATTTGTTTGGGGACTTGGCTAGTTGGGAGTAGCCAAGAGAAAGCTTTACTAGTATTGTTATTGTTTGGGCACTTTGGTGAGTGCATGTAGTGAGAGCCAGGTGAGTGTAGAGTTGGTGCTCTAGCTACAGGTTATATCAGTTAACTTTAATAATCTAGTATTGCTTTTGGGGCTGGACGTATGTCGTGGGTGCGACTGAACCATGGTATATCGCATGTGCATGCTGTGATTGCTTTTCTATACTCTGCGTCTGATTGATTGTGCTTTAACTGCGTGTGATTTCTCGTGGGTTGCACGAGAATTTTTATAAGCATATTCTCCCCCTAGACTTAGATCCAGATCCAACAGCCTTTAATCCCATGTTCGTGCGAGACGAACCCAACGGTCGACAGGCCATTTGGGCTTTGACTAAGTTCGATATTGGACTTCTTTGGTGGGCCTGGTGGGCCTTGGCCATTCTTCGACCGAGTTTCCTCGAGTGTCAGCCCAATAACTCAACAATGGCCCCGGTCGCATGACCTGGAAAGATCCATCTGTTGATGGCAAGCGACGTTACATCACATTTAATGGGGCGCGAGAGTCGAGAAAATAGCACTCGAGTTCTGGGCGCCAAAACGCCCGCCTCGTCGATTCGGTTGATTCGTCAATTTGAAATTCAAGACGCCCTGGTCCTTGGATCGTTGACATGTGTTCCATCACACGGTAGCCACTTCGCCTATATTTGATGGTTCCAGTGGAGGAGTGCGAGGATACTTTCTTCATTCTCTTGATTTGGATTTTCTTTCTCTCGAGAGCAATGGCTTCTTCATGTGCCTCCAAAAAGAACGTGGACACCGCCATCCAGAAGAACTAGGAAGGGGTCATGGAGCCAGGCTTGCTGGTGGATGTGAGGACCAAGGTTAAGGCTAGCCAAATCGACACACTTTAGAGGAAGTATGTTTGCCTTGACTATCAGATCAGACTGCCCTGGAGGGACGAGAGGGCTCATCGTCCCGGCGACCGGGAAGTGGGGGTCTATGTCAAAACTTTCGAAAGGGCCTCTGATTTTCCATGCATCCTTTCTTGCAGTACTTCCTGTGTACCTTGAACATTTCTCTTTGCCAGCTGATGTCGAACGGTGTTGGCATATTGATGGCCTTCATAGTTCTGTATGTGATGAAGGGAATCGAGCCATCCCTGCATTTGTTCAACCATTTCTTTTGAATTCCTCCTCTTAAGACCCCAGTGCGGTACACGATAATGGCTCGTCGCGGGAGGAAGCTGCTGGAAAATCTCCCAACCTCATATCCTAAGTGGAAGGACGAGTTCGTGTTTGTGGTCTTCCAGGGAGAGGCAAGCTTCTACACCGGTTGGGATGCCCCTGATTTGGGGCCTACCAAGGATAAGACGCTGGACGTTGAGGAGAAGAAAGCTGCTGATGCTCTGAAGGGTCTGCCAGTGGAGATGAGGTCGGTTGAGTGGCTCTGGTCGGACGAAGGGTTGCGTCCGTGTGGACGAAAGGTTGGTTCGACCGTGCTCGCCAACTGTTCGACCTTTGTCACCCAGCCTAACTTGTTTGATGTTTTAGCAGGGATGATCAGTGCAGATTATCAGATAGATCCTGCACCGATAGTCGCGGTCGAGGCTTCCATCAGAGAGGCATAGGCGATGATGTTGTCGCCTCGGGCCCCGACCATATCAAGGTCTTCGACCCAGTCGGTCGTGGATCGGACCATAATTGTCGAGTGGATCGCCCAGGGGGCACACCTTCAGCAGAAAAAGAAGAAAGACCCCTCCTCCGAATTCGAGGTGGTTTCACGGGATGGAGGCCAAAAAAGGGGGAGGGTTCTCATTCTCAGTGACGAGGAGCCGTCTGGGTCGAACGCATCCGTGGAACAGACCTCTCGACCAAGGAGTGATGCATCCCATAAGAAAGGTTCGATGGAGACTCAGGTTCCGTCGGATCTTTGCACGCACCAAGACTCCTGGCCTTGGGGGGTCTATCCCCTTCCGTAGGGTTGCCCGAAGACATCCCAGGGGAGTACCGACCTATGTTGCTGGAGGGTCGATCTTCATGGGCCTCCTTCGTCTCGACCGAGGAGGAGCTTGTCTAGAAGAGATTCCCCTTGAGGCTTGGGGATTCTGCCCTTCTTGATTGCTGGGCCGCTTCCTGTATCGCCAAGAACGCTACCCTTCAACGGGACCAGGCGGTCGTGGATAGGGTCGACTACGAGCGAGTTGCATCAGTAGCTGTCCACGCCAGCGTCCAGGTAATTATCATCTGAACTTGTATCGATGTTATCATCTGCGTACAGGCTAATCTTCGATCGTTGTATGCAGGCTCTTGTGGCGACCGTGGTGTTGTGCCGTTGAGCTTCGAAGGTGACCGATTACGGTGTCACTTTGGAGGCTGTCAGCTCAAGGGTGGAGAAGTCCCGGGCTGAGCTGAAAAAATTCTGCAGTCTCTCCGAGACGAGGACGTTGATCGTTGAGAAGCTCCAGCAGGAGCTCAACGTGTCTCGTAGGAGAGAGGCGGAACAAATCTCCTTAAGAGAAAAAGTGGAGAATGATTTATTGGAGGAGATAGTTGAAGCTGATGTCATTTCAGAGAGGGTGATTCGTGATTTCATGGATAAGTTTCCCGACTTTGACATGCTATATGAGCGGGGCTACGAGCGGTGTCGGTTGGAGATGAAGAACCGATTCCCCGACCTCTACTCGAAGATCGACAAAATCCCGGTGGTTTCTCCAGACCATGGTGAGGATGAGTCGAGCCATGATGATGACGAGCCCGGCCAGGACATGGATGAGGTAGCTCCTGCGGATGAGGTCACCGCCACAGCTGGTGACGGAGCAGGAGTAGTTGCTACGGAGGAGCCGGGGCTCACGACCATGTTGGAAGGGGACTAGGGGCCTGAACGACCGTTGTAATATATGGTCCGCCTGAATTTTTTTGAATGTATAGGAGGGTGGTGTGAATGATAACAATATTTTGTAATGAAGAGCGGCAAGAGTATTAGCTTATGTATTCTCGTATGACATTGCCTCTCCTTGTTTGTTATTGTTCACGCCCCGTGGTGGCCCCTTTCGATGGGTTAGATGCTGCTTCAAGGGTAGACCATCGAACCACACTTAGAGTCTGACCGCCACATCCCATAGAGAGGGTGAGGTCTGCCTGACTCGTGGTCCGATGATATGGGACCTGGGTCATTTAGTGGCGAAGGGGTAGCCCCTTCGGCTGACGACTATTTATGAGGGTCGTTCAGTGGCGAAGGGGTGGTCCCTTCGACTTACGTCTGACGACCGATTACGAGGGTCGTTCGATGGCGAAGGGGTGTCCCCTTCGACTTACGGCTAACGATCGATTACGAGGGTCGTTCGATGGCGAAGGGGTGGCCCCTTCGACTTACGGCTGACGATCGATTACGAGGGTCGTTCGGTGGCGAATGGGTGGCCCATTCGACTTACGGCTCACGACCGATTACGAGGGTTGTTCGGTGGCGAATGGGTTGCCCCTTCGACTTACGGCCGACGACTGAGTATAAGGGTCGTTCCATGGCGATGGGGTGGCCCCTTCGACTTACAGCTGACGACCGTTCACGAGGGTCGTTCAGTGGCGAAGGGGTGGCTCCTTCGACTTATGGTTGACGACCGTTTAGGAGAGTCGTTCAGTGGCGAAGGGGTGGCCCCTTCGACTTACGGCTGACGATCGTTCACGAGGGTCGTTCAGTGGCAAAGGGGTGGCTCCTTCGACTTACGGCTGGCAACCGTTTAGGAGAGTCGTTCATTGGCGAAGGGGTGGCCCCTTCGACTTACGGCTGACGATCGATTACGAGGGTCGTCCAGTGGCGAAGGGGTGTCCCCTTCAACTTACGGCTGACGACTGATTATGAGGGTCGTTCAGTGGTGAAGGAGTGGCCCCTTCGACTTACGGTTGACGACCGATTACGAGGGTCATTCAGTGGTAAAGGGGTGGACCCTTTGACTTACGGCTGACGACCGTTTAGGAGAGTCGTTCAGTGGCGAAGGAGTGGTCCCTTCGACTTACAGCTGACGATCATTCATAAGGGTCGTTCAGTAGTGAAGGGGTGGCCCCTTCGACTTACGGCTGATGACTGTTTCGTAGTATCGTAAGTTCGATTTTTCAACCCATGAAGAGGAGCTTTTTTTGGTTGGGCAATTTCCCCAAACTTTATGAAGGTTCAAAGATGCAAAGCTTTGTTTAATAAAGGAAACATGCTTTATTAGCAAAAATAAGAAACAGAGAAGGCGTACAGGTTTCTTCCGATCGATGTCGGAGCTGTTTGCCATTCATCGCCATGTTATTCGCCCGGGGTTTTCAGACGTCTCTTCAGTCGACCACCTTAGTGATGGGCGATCCCATCATCTTGCCCTTCTGTTTCGAGTACCTTTCCTTGTCGGATGGATCACTGGCCGGGCCTTTGGGGTGTCCCCGTTTGACTAGGGCATCGATCTCCTTCTTGAGGGTCCAACAGTCATTTGTGTGGTGCATATAGTCATTGTGGTATTTACAGAATTTGAGGTCGTCCCTTTTCTTGTATTTGTCCTTCTTTGCAGCTCCTATATCAGCTCTTCTTTCGGGGTGTAGGCGAGGACTTCTGCCTTAGGGACGATCAGCTTAGCATAGGTTGTACGCTTCTTGCTTCGAGGGCTCCTCTCCCTGGGCCTCTTGTCTCGGGACTCCTAGCGGGGGGTTCCCAAGTTTGATTTCTCTCGCCTCGTTTCTCCACGGCGAGAGGGAGTGCCCTTTACATTGGCTCCGTCCGGCTCTCCTGCTTCCTCGGAGGAAGTAAACCAATCTGTTATATTAAGCATTTCCACAATGGTATTAAGGGGAACTGCTGAAGACCCCTCCTCAGGTGCTTGTTCCTGACCACCTAGGTGAGCGCTGCTATGATGGTCACGTCTGGCGTCTCTTCTATATCAAGCCTTTCGTCGTTGAATCTAGAGAGAAATCTCGGATTGACTTGTTCTCATTCTGTTTGAGCGAGAAGAGGTGGGATGACCTCTTCTTGGGTCGTCGTCCGGTGACGAATTGCTTACAGAATATTTCTGCTAGTTCGTCGAATAAGCCGATGTAGCAGTGGGGTAGCCTTCCATACCATCTTTCTACACTTTTGGTCAGGGTGGCGTTGAAAGCTCTGTAGAGGTATGGCTCATCGGCCCCGTGGAGTAGCATGACATTCAAATACTTTTGAATGTGCGACCATGGGTCGCTTCTGCCATCATACGTTGGTAGGGTCAGGAGCTTGAATTTGGGGAGGAAAGGAGCAGAGAGGATAGTCTCCTTCAGCGGAGTTTTACGTATAGTGGATTGGACCAGCACGGATCATCCTGCTCCAATTTGCGAAAAGTTGGCCCAGGGATCGATTTTGGATCTCATCCCCTTTTGCGAATCCACCTGCAGGGTTCAGTGGGTTATAACCAAAGGGAGCTCCATATATTACCTGGTCCAAGATGTTGCGGGTCGCTGCCTGGTTATTGGAGTGGGTGGGTTCCCGCTGGAGTACGAAAGCTTGATATTTGACCCCTGCCCCATTGTATTAGTGGGACGGGGGGGTCAAACCGTCGAGGTAAATCTCTGCCCTTGGGTCACCCAGACCCTGGAGGTATGATGAGCCCCTTGTTGGCGTCAGGTACAGATTTGGAGGTGGCGACGGCTCCTTTGCCGGGGACGGGCTCCCCATGCTCTGGTGCACTAAAGCCGCTAATGTGCCTAAGCTCACATCAACCTACACAGTGAATTGGTTGAATTCTTTTCGAGTTACCCCAGGTAGGGGTGGCAAACGGGTCGGGTCGGGTCGGGTTCGGGTCGGGTCAGGTTTGACCCGACCCGAATAGGGATCAACCCGAACCCGACCCGAATTAAGTTCGGGTCAGGGTTCGGAAACCCGTACCCGACCTGGCTGTAACCCGGGTGACCCGTACCCGACCCGGTTTGCCTTGCGGGTCGGGTTCGGGTCGGGGTTTGCCGTGCGGGTCGGGTTCGGGTCGAAAGTAAGAGTAAAAATTCTAATTAATTTGTAAAGAGAAATGAGGAAGAGAGGTCTCGAACTCGCGTGGATGCGTGCGCGCTCATAGAACCAAACCACCAGGATAAAGTCTTTGTTGCAAAACAATGGAATTTACTTTCATTATATTGTTCTAAAGCATCATATTCTTAAATTTCAAAGCAAAACTTTGAACAACAACAGAATCCGTTGGGATTCGAAACCGAGACCTGCCCACGAATCAAGCGGAAGCGTTAACCAAGTTGCCAAATGTTGCTTCGAAATGAAGTGTGTATAATAATTATTATATATTAATACTTGTTAACCGGGTGGAAAACGGGTCAAACGGGTTGACAAGGCAAACCCATACCCGACCCGGATTTTTATCCGGGTCGGTCGGGTCAACCCGGATCCGACCCGACCCGGATTGGCCCCTACCCATACCCGACCCAAGAGGCCGGGTTCGGGTCGGGTCGGGTCGGGTCGGGTCTATTTTGCCACCCCTAACCCCAGGCTCATTTCCATCTTCCGTTGGTCGAGGCGGGGGAGTTTGTGGAGTCTGCGACGTCCTCTAACAGGACACTATTTGCTCGAGGTTTTTCCTTCGGACCTTCGACTGGTCCGACGCTGCTGGTTCCAGCTGCCATAGCTTCTGAATGGCTTTGGGATGACAAGCTGGTTAACTTTTCCCATAGACTGTGTCAAACGGTTAAAGCCAAAATTGACCGGTACAGTTGTTAAGCTGACAGGGACTCAAAGCACTGAGCTGGAGCCTAGTCAGCCTTTAGAGAGGAACTCTCGGTTGGAGGAACCAGGGTCGGTAGTCGGCAGTTGATGATGGTACGACCATTGGTCGACCTAAGAACTGTTGGATCCTGTGGATGGCAAACAACACTAGAAGGGGGGTTGAATAGTGTTGTGTATATAGTAAACTTTTTCGCTAGTTGATGTTAACACAAATAAAGTCCTTCTAATGTTGCCTAAGAAACCAAGTAGAGCGATCTACGCTTGGTTCTTAATCAACAAAATAATCTTAAAATACACAGAGCAATTCCATAGCAGGTAGTCGACTCCCTATGAACAGTAGTCGACTCCCAGAGTATATGTGAGAACAGATAAGATTGCAAATATGAATTACAGCGAATAGAGATAAATTAATCTTTGCTGTAGATAGATGACACTTTAACCGATAGAAAAGTAAGTGCAAAAATAAACAAGCACAGATCAACAATCGCAAACAAAAAGGATTTTTATCCTGGTTCCCCGCAACCCGGGTACGTCCAGTCCCCGACCAATCCGGTATGAGATTTCCACTATCTGCCTTGGCAAATACAAGTACCTTGTCTCAACCAGGATTTCCAACCACAACACCTAGACTTGTCTAGGATTTACCCTTGCCTCACAAACCGAGGACTTTCCAACTGGCAACAACTAGACTTGTCTAATGTTCCAACAATCAACACAGTGAGAATTTATCCAATACACCACAATAAATGATGGAAATTGGTTTATACACCCGATTCTATAGCCAATCAAAGTTTAGACAAATTTGTGTAGTGGCTTGATAGAATGATAGTCTAGATCACACAAAGATACGAGAGAAGTTCTTTGTGATCTAGATCTTTTCAAAAATCCTTTAAATAAAAATTAAAGAGAATAATAGTAAGGATTTTGAAAACGTTTTAGCCAATAAAAATAAGAGTATGATCTTCAAAAGAATTTGTAAGAAAGTATTGCAAGATCAAATAAAATCAAATTGGCTAGAGAGAAAAAAATGAGAGCTTTGAATTCAAGAGAGTTTTCACAATAAATTGATTTTCAATGTTGTGTTTTTCATCAAAGAATTTAGCTCTATTTATAGGGAAAAACTGAGATTTGAATTTCAAATTTCGTTTGACTTTTGTCCCAAAAATTACTGAGTAAATTGCTCAAAGGATTTCAAAATTCAAATTCAAAAACGTCTGAAATTTACAGCTGGTAGTCGACTCCCTCATATAGGTAGTCGACTCCCAGAGAGTTCCAGGAGTTCTTGATCTCTGACAGGTAGTCGACTCCCTACTTTTGGTAGTCGACTCCCAGAGGAGTTTTTCCTGCTGCTCTTCTAGTCAGACGAGTAGTTAACTCCAGGGTGCGTGGAGTTTTACTACAAAAATTATGGAGTGACTAGAAAAAAGCTCTCGAAAATATTTTGAAGATAATTAAAAGTATTTTCGAAATTGTTTGTGTGTGTGTTTTTTTGTCTATTTGATATGGCTTTAACAAATACCCTAAAAAGACACGACACACTCACTATGGACTCAGAACATGTCTTCGGAAGTTTGATCAATTTGGTGAAGCGAAAGCGAGCTTCTCTTTGTGCTTTTTGTTCTGTTTGAGCTTGAGCTTCATCACTTGAATTTAGTCATGTTCGTCTTTGTCTTGGAGCGTTGAAGTGTGCTTCTTTGAGTATAAGTAGAGCTTCGCAAATTCTGCACACTTGAGTGTAGTGTAGTTAGTACATCAAGCTTTCATTTGGTGTGCTCATCATCAAAATTACTTGGAGTGGAATTCAATTTCCATCAAGAACAACCGTCGGTTTGGTCGTTTGAGATTGAAGAGCTCGATATCGACATTGGGCGTTGGATGGCGATCGTCGATCTGCACCACAGGGAGTCGTTAGGGTGGTCGGATCTGGGTTCCGACCCAAATCCCCTCTGATACTTAAGTTAGTGAGGAACTCAAGGGAGAGTGGGAGCTTGGTGCAGTAGAGATCGACCCACTGAGTTTCGTCCCTAGACTGACAACGCAAGCTCAAATATGGAATGGAGAAGTAAGAAGATAGAGTTCTATGTATTAGCACTTGTACCTTGAAGATGGAACCCCTCCTCTTATTTATAGGGGTTCGGGGGTCCTCTTAGAGACGTTGGGGAGATAACGGCCGACTATATTGGGGCCACGATCTTCCATCATGAATGAGAGTAAACGTTTCCCACATCCCCAGGATTTCCGAGCCCGCCTTTAATCCCACGTTCGCGTGAGACAGAGGTCGACTAGCCATTTGGGCTTTGACTAAGTCCGATATCGGACTTCTCTGGTGGGCCTGGTGGGCCTTGGCCATTCTTCGACCGAGTTTCCTTGAGTGCCGGCCCAATGACTCAACAGATACACAGGGATGAATTTGCCTCGAGGGCATACCCGTCTCTCAACAACAGCGATCCAATAGAGACAGTTTTTGCTTCTTCTTCGGAGATCCAGATGTTCTCCGTTTCTTAGACTATTGTAGGCCGCTGATATTTGCCTTAGGGATCAACTGGGTCTGCCTGCTTGATCCTCCTCAAAGCGGTGGACAACATATAACACGACCGTGCCTGTTTCTGATTCCCTCGCGTCTTTTCAACTCCCTCGGGGGTCTGGAATTTGATCAACTGATGGAAAGTTGAGACCACCGCCTCTATAGCATTCAGTAGTGGCATTTTGATGATCCCGTTGTATGTCGAGTTGATATTCACCACCATGAAACTTGTTAGGCGAGTGATCTATCGAGGGTACGTGCCGAGGGTCACCGATAGGGTGATGATGCTTGCTATTGTGGCGGAATGCTCGGTGAATCCCACCAGGAGCCCCGAACAAGGCGTCAATTCCCAACGTAGTGAAGAAGAGTATGTCGCACGAGCTTCTGTTGTCGACAAGTAACCTTTTTACTGCGATCTCATTAATGGTAGCCGTGAAGACAACGACATCATCGTGCGACAGTTCCACACCATCTAGATCTTCATCTGAGAAGGAGATAGGAGGCGTAGAATCTCTGGGGCGCTTTCGCCCTACAGACACTATCATCAACCTTCCGACGTAGGAGCTTTGGAGAGAGGTTGATAGCTCCGGGTGCGGGGACCTCCCATTATCATATTGATGAGACCGACGCTGGGAGGTCTCGTGGCATCCTCGGAGGAGGTAGGTGGGCGAGTCGACATGGTCAATAGATTCGTCGATCGGGATGTCGACTTGTGGTTTCCCACAGACTGCGCCAAACTATTAAGACCAAAATTGACCGAGACGGTTGTCAAGCTGACGTAGGCTCTTGGTGCTAAGTTAGAGCCTTGTCAGCAGATGAAGTGGGACCCTAGGTTGGAAGAACATGGGTCGAGTGACGGTAGTTGATGATGGTGTGGTGCTCGATCGACCTTCGAGCAGCTGATGCGTTGATCGTTCGAGTCGAGGAAGCTTAATGACGACCTTCGACTCTGGATGATGACCGTCGATCTGCACCACAAGGACACATTAGGGGGTCGGATCTGGGGTTTGACCCAAATCCCCTCCTATGCTTAAGTTAGTATGGGAACTTAAGGTATAGAGGGAGGGAGCTTGGTGCAGTTGAGATCGACTCACGGAGGTTCGTCTCAGATCTGGCAGTGCAAGCTCTATAGTGTAAGAGATATAAGCTGAGAAAGTAGAGTTCTATGTCTTAGAACTCGTACCTTGGAAGAGTTCTATGTCTTAGAACTCATACCTTGGAAATGGAACCTCTTTACCTTTGTCCCTGTGTCCATTTATAGGTTGTTCCTCTTTGATTGCGTGTAACCGTCCCTCTTTGATTCAGACACGATCTCCTCTGGGATTCAAGATAACGGCTGCCCATTTACTCGGCCCCATTAACCTCCCCCTGAATTTCAGCGCTAGTCTAACGGTCGAATGATTTATTTGTTTGACTCGGCAATACCACGATATGACCGACGGGTATTGGGTTGCAGGCACCAAATGGGTCGGGTATGCAGATATTCCAGCAAGATCCATACCCGTGCACTAACAACATGCCTCCGTCCTATTTGGTGCGTGCATCCTTTACTGCATCTGCAAACAAAACAAAAGCCAAATGAATGCAATGAGATTACAAAAGGTATTTGCAAGCTTTAAGAATCATTCCATTTTCATCTTTCTTCTTCCTCTTTTTTCTTTTTTATTTCTTCATCAAACTCCCTCTCTCTCCTTTCCTCTTTGTAGAAGCATGAAACTTTGAGAGAGGTTATTTTTTTGGCCGACCATGTTTCACTTATATGGGCTTTTGAAAAAGAAAAACCCTAGACTCTAGTTATTTACAATTTTACCATCAAACTTCTATATCACATATTTAAGTCGTTTTAGTTTCGTTTTCAAATCCGAAAATTCTTGTGACTTCCTCGTTATCTCCCATATAATCCATGACCATAGTTGATGCTTTATAGCTTCACGAAAAATTTAAAAAATGACCTAATTGCCCTTATATGCCAAAGTGCCTTTTATATCCAAAATGACCAAAACGGCCTTAACTCTCTAATGTCTGTTTTAACCTGAAATCACTTAACAAACACATCAAAATAATTCATGAAGATTTGTTATTATCAAACAAGAATTTTATACAGTTGTTTCCAACATTCTCCCCTTTTGATGATGACAAACTGCAATTAAGATTTGATCAATAAAAGCTCAAAACATATCATCATGTGTTGTGTTTGTGAAGTGTGATCATGCATATCAACGAGATATATTCCTATGCAAATAGCTCTGCCTATTCACATGCTCCCCCTAACAATAAACTTTCCCTATCGATATGCATCATCATGAATCAAATCTTAAGATTCGCTCCCCCTTTTATAATCATCAATAGAACACACATGATAAAATACCATATGCCATATATATAATAAAGTATTAGACATGACATACGATTACATTATGACAATCACGAATAGCCAATCGATATCCAATAATTCATAACTATGATGTATGCTTTGAACATTAAGCACGTGCCTTTGATTCTTTACAAGCTTTATTTCTTAGCATTGATCACATTCACTTAGCTTTGTTCTTCTTCTATTTCTGCATTCATGGATTATTAGCACACAAATATATTTTCTCATCATCAAAGCAAATATTGGGGTGATTTAGTATTCAACACGATCGCGTGTTGATTTGATCATGAATGCATTTACGTGAAAGTATCCCAAAGTTAAAGATTATTGATTTGATCATGAATGTATTTACGTGAAAGTATCTCAAAGTTGGAGTATTTTATGTTAGTGGTTATGCCATAGGCCAAATATTTGGACCTTTATCCTATGTCATTTTTCCTTTATAAAATGGTTCTCTTAATGTTATTATTATATTACTTGCACCTTTCATTATAATAATGTTTGAATAGATGTTTTATGTTATTCTAAATATCCCTAGTCATTCATCATTAAATGTATACTGATGAATTAAAACTAGTATGAGTTTGGTTGATAATTATGAGTTAATTATATGTATGATGATAAAAATCAAACTTGTAGATACTTGTTGGAGATTAAGCTTGTTACGTCCCGCTTTTCCAAATACGGAAGACACGTAGCTGACTAGGCCGGCGTAATATTCAGACACCGGGCTTCGAGCCCTAAACGTCCGAATACTACTAGGCATTAATTGTGATTTAAATACTATTATACATGCAGGCCACTGCGATAGACTGGAATAGTACAGAAAGTAAAACCCAGAGCTCTAACAAAATTTAAAATCCACAAGCATTGAAAGAAACACTGAACTGAATATTACATTATACATGGGTACATCATATATCTCAGAAGTGTACAAGGGTACAATAGTACAAAAAGGGGGTGAATTAAAAAGAACATCACAACCCTAAAAAAGAAACCAAAAAGGGTCCACACCCGTACAACACACTCCCTAGTCTACCCCAAGGAAGTCTAGGTGGATAAAATCTCCATCTGAATCTTTGAAGATGGAGTGACCTGCTGATCACGAGTCTGCTCTGGCATCTATAACTCTGGACCTGAAAAATATAGATGAGACACGTAAATGCATGACCCAGTAGGATGCCTAACTAAACTAGGTAGGACCCAGTTTTAGAATCGGACTACTTATCTAAAGGGTGGTCTGCATAAAAAAGGTTCCACAGAACATGCATAAGAGATCACATCATAACATGCAGGTGCTGAAAGAAAACCGATGAACATGTCAACATGAGGTAGAAACATTTATGAATTGATTACAATTACATTAAAGTTGTCAGTTTACATGTTTGGGAATCCGTGTAAATCGTAGTACACTTAAGGAGCTGGATTTCACACCGGTTGGGTGGAAAGTGGTACCCCAAACCATGATACGAGCACCGTAAAGGCCTCTCGTAACTCATTTTTTCGGGAGTGAGAATTCTCGGGTTTTGTGGAAAATGGAGCAAACTATCAATTACCACAATTGTGCATCACGAGTACACCACCGGCCTCTCTAACCATGTCTACACCCCATGCCGGCTGCCGGGAGTGTGGGTGAGAATCAGTATCTCTGTCCACTCATTAAAGCCTACTTTTTACACGTAGTCCTCCAAACCCATATCGAAAGTCTCACCCTTTTCTAAATGGATCTAGGACTTTAGAATCTTGCTCTCATCTCACTCTTAATTCATCATTTCATAATACTTTCATCTTTGTGATCTCAATACCACTTTTCTCATTTCATATTTCATCATATCATTTAGATATCATCATAATGTCTATTCATCGTCTCTTTTCACTTTCATTTCTTTCATACGAAATTTGCATATAAAATAACATATCTTTCTTTCTTGCATGATAAAAACAACATCATGGTGTCCATATTTGAACATAGATTCTGAACAAATAAACTGAATCCATTCATCACATGAATTACATATATGGCATGACATTTAAATAGCATATGCAGCAATTAAAGCAAACAATCAAGATTCTGTCAAATACTGGAAATCAGAGGCTACACGACCATTTGGGCACTCCACATGGCCGTGTGGAGCAACTTTGGTGAACTCAACAAAACACCCCACGCGGTCGTTTGGTTTCTTCTACACGGCAGTTGGTTTCGTCCACACAGCCGTGTGGTACTAAATGATTCGAAAGTGAACAACGCGGCTACACGACCATGTGACCATCTTACAAGGTCGTGTGAGGCAACATTAGTCGAGGCTTAAAGGGTAGCTCCACACGGTCATTTCCAGTTCGACACGACAGTGTGGATGAGGGAAGTTTGACTCGTCCGATCTGCGTTTAAGTCGACACAGCCTAGGGTCTCGAGGATCGACACAGCCGTGTGGGGCTGAAAACTACAGCACGACTGTTTTACGTCCGTGCGACCTACATGAGGGTCGAACGACCTCCACACGGTTGTGATTCGACCCTGTGAATTATAACATGACCCCCATACGACTTTGACCGTGTGGGTTCTTTATGCTGTCAACTTCGACAACGATAAAATCAAGAACTTACACGATTCTAAAACTCTTCTTTCTAATTCAGTTTGAATCATACCTCTTGATGTCCTTCACTTAGTCTGGGGCCCTTCTTCTCCTTGATGACATTTTGAAGCTAAACTCATTCTCCTCCACTTGACGATTCCAAGCTACTGGAGTAGGGTTTGGCTCTGGTTTGGTTTATTTGGCTTGGGGAAGAAAAAGATGGCAGCAAGTGCCTGGTTGTGTGCGTGAGTGAACTGGAGTGCGGCTGAGTGAATTCTTCTATTTCTTCTTTCTTTTTCTGGATTTTCCTCTAATTTCTTTCTTTTTATCCCCTCTAAAATCCTTGTCATCACATAACTTCCTCCAAGCCTTACACGTGCACAAGATTAGGTGGGCTTAATTTTGGTAATGACACATCCATGGTGATGTGTCTCCATGGGAATTTTTAATGATTTTAATATTTAATAATTAAGAATACCCCACTACATACCACATACACATATTAATACAAGTATCATACTCCATTTATTAATTCCACAGGATACTTCCACATTATTTAAAATTAATTTCTTTACTACACAAATTTGGAGAAATTATGGAATACTAAGAAAAAGTTATACGTGTTATGAATGAGGGAGGCCTTTGGCCTCCTCATCTTTATCCTCCCATTAATCCCCATCAAGCTTACTAAGGGGACCTTTGGTATCCCATATCCTTTCATATTCTACTATTATGAATAAATAGAGAACCATGGCTTTGTGCCATGGTTACTCATTCTTTTGATTTTCCAACACGTTATCAGCACTTTAGCTCTCGTTCTTGAGCTTCTCCTTTTATCCCCTCAAATCACCCTTACCGCGCGTTGGAATATTGGTTGCGGCAATTTCTGCGCGTTGAAGCTCGATCCCTTGGAATCTTTTGTTGCAGCAATCCGTTGCGGCGTTTTCCACGGGGCATCGAAAGCGGGGATTCATTCTACGGATCTAATATTTTTTGACGACCGTCGCTAGATCTATCTGATCTAGAGGTAAAATAATTTCTCCACATGATCATAATTTTAGCATGTTAAATACGAAATTGCAATTGAACTAGGGGATTTTTAAATACGAAATTGCATCCACTACCCATTGAATAACTAAATTGGGCAGCATCAAACTCAAATTTTTGGGCAAAAATTTCCATTCTAATCAAAAATTGGAACATCACTTAGAAATCAAAATTGATTCCAGTCGAATCAAACCTGAATTTTGGGCCAGCCCCTTTTGGTCTCCATTAGATTTCCGAAGGGGGTATCCAAAGGAAAGCTCCTTCTCCATGATGTAGCCCAAAATTTTTATATCTACTTTTTATACTGTTGGGGGTATACTGTTGGGGGTGTTTAATCTACGTAGAAAACCCGAGCTTTCAATATAATCGTGGAGATATATAATGTAGACCACGTATGTATACTATTATGATCATGGTCCTGAAATGGGATTTGTCAACGCATTGGTATTCCTGAGCACATGTTTTATTGTACACATGTTTTATTGTACAACTAGTATTTAATATTATCAGCATCCAACATGTGATATTACATTTTATACTGTCGGGGGTATAGAAATCAAAAAATTTTATATCTACTTAAAGGATATATAATGTCTTTTATATCTGTCGGGGGCTGCCGCCCCCTCCCTGCCGGAGGGGGTCCTGCCCCTGCGCGCCTCCCTGTCGAGGGAGGCGCCGCCCCCTCCTGTCGAGGGGGGCCTACCTAGCCTCCATAATCGTCGCTCCCAGTCGGGGGGGCCCGTCTCGTCGCCCCCTGTCGAAATGGGGGGGCACCGTCGGCCACGACCAGGCAGAGGAAAGGGGGGGCTGCTCCGCCTCCCTCCCTCTTGTCGTTTTTCAGAGAACAAAAAAAAAACAAAAAAAATTTTAACGTTCCTGTCGGCTGGAACTCAACATACACCCTCTCTCCTTAAAATCCTAACCCTAGGGTTAGGGGGAGAAGGGGCATGGGCCTCACCTGATGGGCCAGAAGCCCAATAATTAACAAAAATTGAAAATAAAAACTGGGTATATTTTGGCTAACGGACCTACAGCCCGCAGCCAGCCCGCGGGCCTCTGGCCTGCATGCCACTTTATTATTAAATTCAGAAAATACCTATTTTTTAGAACCCTGCAAATCCAAAATTCTGGAAAAATATCCGAATAAATTCTGGAATAATCCAGAAAATTCAGGGAAAATCAGGTTGAGGATATTGAGTTTGATTAACTCCTCTCGTATTAATTGGGGCAAGTAAAAAAATAAAAAGTAAAATAAAATAATTTTTTTAAAAATTAATATTACGTTTAATTTCAATTACTTATCGCTTTATATAAAATTGGATAAAAATTATTTTTACGTTTTAATGATTACAAGGATCCTAAGACCGCTCTGTCGTTAGGTTAGTTATCTAACCTAACGGATAATGACGTTTCCCCGTGATCCAAGTAACCTTTTTAACGTAAATTTAATATTTCTATCCAATAAATTGCATTTGATGAATTTTGAAATGTCTGTGATGTTGTGAAATTATTATTTGCCTGTAGCATATATAAAACTGCGTGGATGTTATAAATAATTCACTCTTGTAGTTTGGGATCGGCCATTTTGATACACCTTTTTACATTTCTCGCTTTCTTTTTCTGTTTTGAGAGGAATTGTAGTGAGGTTATAATGTAAAATGCGAAAAGACCGGAGCTCAGCCAAATTGAAGACGAAGGTGAAATCTGCAATATGCTGGGACCTAAAATGGGTTTCCAATTTGTATTTTTCATTTCTTTTGTATTTCATCTTCATGGACTGTATTCGGACACTTTTTGGACATTTTTATTTCTAAGGGTATCTGGCCGATCCCCACATGACTGATTATTTTTTTGCGTGAATTTATTTTTCGCAAATATTAATTCATGCGTATTTAATTGCATAAATAAATGGCAATATTGGCGAGCGTTGATTTTGATGTACTGGATGCGGCAGTAAAAAATTATCTGAGCTGTCAGGTGGACCTGAAGTTACACCTGCGCTCAATGGCTCTTATGAGTACGAATCTGGCTCCTATTACTATGCCTGCGGCCCCAGCAGCGGCCCAGGCTACTTCAACCGCGACCCCTGAAGCGGCGCAGTCATCTGTCTCTGATATAGATAATGCGAAGGCCATTATCTACATTAGGAGACACAAAAATCGGACCTTAAAAGGCGAATATCTGACAATAGAGGATCCACTTGAGTTGTTGAGGACACCGGAGGCACGTTATAAACATCAGATTGATGTTATACTGCCCCGTGCTAGTTATGAGTGGGAAACCCTCTGACTTCAGGATTTTAAGTCCGTGTCTGAGTATAACTCAGCACTCCATAATATCACCTCACGCCTGAAGCTGTGCGGTGAAGAAGTCTCGGAGCAACGTATGTTGGAAAAGACTTTCACGTCTTTTCATGAAAAAGATGCAATCCTCATGCAATAGTACCGTGAAAGACATTTCACGAAATTCTCTGACTTACTCTCCTGCCTCCTAAGGGCGGAGCAGAACAGAGCCTTGTTACTAACCACTCACAACCTATGCCCTGCTGGGACTGCTCCTTTCCTTGAAGCCCATCTTGTTTCTTCCCAAAAGACGAAGAACAAGAAGAAGGCCAGAAATTACAAGGGTAAAGCTGTGATGTAACCCGCTAGAGGACATCCACAGAACAATAACTACAACCAGTGAAAGAAAAAGAATACGTGGACAAGTAACAACAATGGCCAACCGTCTATTCCCAAGAAGAACTGGGTGGACAAGTGCCATAGATGTGGCATGACTGGATATTGGTCCAAGAACTGTCGCACTCCACGTAATCTCCAGGATCTTTATCAGGCGAGCCTACAGCCTCGTCCTGAAACAAATCTGGTTGAATTTCATCCTTCAACCAAGCTGACCGCAAAAGACTTCGATCACGACGACTTGCTTGACTGAGTCTTATCTTAATTTGCTTTTATATATGCATTTTAAATACTATTTCACTTCATCTGTATTTTCTTTTTAAACAAAAAACTTTATGGATGCATATTTAGCTTTATTTTATAAAGTCTAGTCATTCAAATATATAGATGAAGTGTGATATATTGTGGACAGTGCCTCGATGCACTGATGAAGCATTAAAATTTCACCCACATACAACGAGACTATAAGATGCAAATTTCTCTCCTTAATCATATAAGAATCTCCCAAGTTTCAAGGATATTTCGTTTAAAACGAACATACCTTGGAAACTATGGATAATAATAGTGAATATCTTTATATAACTCGTCAAACGGATGGCCAGAAGACCATCTGCGCACGATTCGTTGGACCCATGTCGGGTCCCTATCATTATAGATATTCATCCTATTTAAAACCAACTTGACTGTGCACCAGAAGTGCCTTTCATTGCCAGAGTTTTCAACTCTGGCACAATAGACTTGGTCATCCTGGATCAACGATGATGGACGCATCATCAAATTAATCCCTTGAAGAACCTGAAGATTCTTCAAAAGGTTGAGTTTCCTTGTCTCCCTTTGTCAAAAAGGAAAACTTATAGAGAGCCCTTCCCTCCAGAAAGTGGGATTAGAGTCTCCTGTCTTCATTGAGAGAAAACATGGTGACCTTTGCGGGCCTATTCACCCCGCAAGTGGCCCATTTCGGTACTTCATTGTACTGATAGATGCATCTACTAGATGGTCTTATGTGTGCCTTTTTTGTCCACCCGCAATCTAGCTATCTCAAAAGCTGATAATGTGGGTGAATTCACTACACATGTCTTTCGAGACTACTGCCAATCAACTGGCATTGAAATTGAACATCATGCAGCATGTTCATACTCAAAATGGGTTATCAGAGTCTCTGATAAAGAGACTCCAATGGATTTCACGTCCATTGTTAAAACCCAATTGCATGTGGATGTTTAGGGATACGCCATACTGCATTCTGCATCGCTTATCACGATACGGTCCTCTCATGGCCATATCTTATAACTGGTGCCACTTTCTTATGGTCCACCACCAAACATATCTCATTTGAGAGTGTTTGGATATGCTAATATTTGTCCCCATAGCACCACGTCTTGATAACTGTGAATTTGTTGAGCAAAGTCTCATTAAAATAGGCACGCAGCCTAAAGAATCCTGAAGCTTTTGAGACCATATCATAGGACATAAAAAGTTCTAATCTTGTTATGTTCTACAAACTATTTCTGTGTGAAGATGAGATCCATAAGATCCTTCAAATTCAGACTAAAGTAAATCAATTGGCGGATAAATTCACGGACAAACCTAAGATTGTTCGTTCACACGTCCCTGTTGCCAACACGCCAGCTAGGATTGACATCTCCGAAGATGGATGCAATCCACCGGCAGCAAAATTGGCTACACCTCAATTGAAAAGATGACGTCCGCCAGGTTCAGAATATAAAGTTCCTCGAAAGAGGAAGATTCCTGGATATATTAAAATGACCCCACCACATGATGCTGAGCTTAGACCAGCGACCTCTCCCCTCCTAATTTTTCCTACAGAGGAAACAATAGTATAAACATGATTTTATTAAGTACGTACTGGAGAGGTACTGGACAGATATAACACAGTCGACGACGACTATTTTACTTTCGCTATTGCCGTTGGCGTCGCTGAATACGACGATGACGTTCAACCCACTTTTCTATAGCGTAAACGCATATATTGGCCAAAGTGGGACGAGGCAATAAGAGTAAAGCTAGACTCACTCTTGAAAAGCAAAGTCTTTGGACCAGTAGTCCATACACCTGAATGTGTAAAACCTGTGGAATATAAGTTGGGTTTTCATAAATAAATGACGGAAATGTGATCATTTTCATATTTCATAATAAGCCTAACGTCTCTGGAAAAGCCAAGAAATGCAACTCATGGACGTTGTGACTCATATCTATACGGCAATATAGATATAGAGATCTATATGAAACTTCCAGAAGGGTATACTCTACCCCATAGATGAAAGAGAGACGTAGGAACGGCTTCTCTATAAGGCTTCAAAGATCAGTGTATGATTCTAATAGGTTCTCCTGCAGAGACCATTGAGATATCAGATACTTATTCAAAACAGGGTATTGTCTCGGATTACATATTAAAACACCTTTTGTGGTGGAATCCTTTTATATTCTTCATACACCAGGAGTTTCTGAAGAAAGATGCCCATTTGCAATCTATTAAAAATGGATGTTTATTTATGACCCTTCCAGTCGCTGGAAGAGGGGGAGAACATCCTAGGTCTTAAAGAGCCTAGCTCTAGTGTACTAGATACAATCATTTATCTGGCCAACTGTACGTGTCTCTATTAGAACGTCTGTAGTAAAGCTGTTAGCCAGGTACAGTGCTGCCCTGGAGAGCACCACTGGACCAAGGATAATCTGCTCCTGTGCAACTTCCAAGGGTCAAGGAATATATATCGCATATGCAGGTTTACAGATTATCGTGATGACTAAGCACAAATGGTTGGCCACCTCCTAAAGAACTTCACATCATTCTCCAAAGTCTACATCTTCTGAGAAGCCATCATCCAAGAAGCAAGTCTAGAAAACGCTCAGCCAGGTCCAGCAGTACCTTGCAGACACAGTGAAGACTGAGTAAAAGAATTCATTCGTGGAGTAATCTACCGACTTCGAAGAGTGTACCACTCTAGAGTGCCACTATCTTCCAGTAGCCGCTAGATATGAGTGAAACTTGTATAGATGAATGATGATTTTATTTGCTTTCAGAACATGATGGATGTATAGACGAATAGGAAATGATTGTATAGATACACAGGAGATCTGCAAGCCTGAAGCTTGTACATATCAGGGGGAGTTGATATTAGAGTTGTACTCTTTTCCCTTAGCTATGGGTTTTCCCACTGGGTTTTCCATAGCCAAAGGTTTTAATGAGACAACCTCATTTAACTCAGGACCTTGAAGTGTCCATCCCTAATGAAAGCTGACAGACCTCCAAGCCTGAAGCTTGTACGGATCAGGGGGAGTAACATGTGGGTTGCACTCTTTTTCCTTAACCTGTTGGTTTTTCCCACTGGGTTTTCCACAGCTAAGGTTTTAACGAGGCAAACATGATTACCCAGAAGTATCCACCCCCTTAGCATTATACAATAAGACCAAAGTAATGGATGTATAAGGGGGAGTGTTATGAATGAGGGAGGCCTTTGGCCTCCCCTCATCTTTATCCCCCCATTAATCTCCATCAAGCTTACTAATGGGGACCTTTGGTATCCCATGTCCTTTCATATTCTACTATTATGAATAAATAGAGAACCATGGCTTTGTGCAATGGTTACTCATTCTTTTGATTTTCCAACAATACGTACTTGTACGTTCCAAAAATATGTACTAATACACGTATATTGACATTGGGATCATTACAAAGGTACTTGATAGACTCGCTATGAGATCATTGCATGGAGCAGTGTCATTAATGATCCCATAATAGTTATGTCATAAAATCATTAGACATGATATCATCACAGTTTCCTACACTAGGAATATCATGTTTTGTCATAATCAAACGTTATCTTTAATCAGATAATCTTAACGGTTATGATTGAACATGATGAGAATTATGCAAAGGAAAGTGAATGAACAAGTAGGAATTTGTCTAGCTCTTATGAGAGGGATATCTAATGAGCCCCTCGATAAGTAGGACTGAGAAATGCATGATCCGTGCTCAGATGAATTGATACATGATCAATATCATTTGATTTTATCAGTCTACTTAGTAATCGAGGAATTAAATGTTTGAACAATATAAGTATGACACTGTCCATGATTTATGTTCAAATAAGATATCGTGTGACAAAAGGATTATGACATATTTTATTGGTTAGGTTAATAGCGGACTAACAATATTTATATTAATTGGGTAGTAATAGTGTCTTGCAAGAGACCACTTATGATTTGTGGGCTTGTAATGGGATTAGGCCTACTGCCAATTTGATATGAGCCTATTGGGTCGCACATATAGAACGTAATATATGAGATATGGTTTAAATGAGATTTCGAATTTAAAATCTTATTTGAAATTCCAAATAAGGCGATATATCTTAATTGTCAGATATTGTATCTTGTTAAGATATTATCTATAGTTTCGAATTTAGGATCTGATTTGAAATTCAAAATAAGGCGATATATCTTAAATGTCAGATATTGTATCTTATTAAGATATCATCCTTAAGATATCTCTGCGTAATTGAAATACGTTAACCACTCATCAGATTGAGTTATGGTTAACGCGGGACTCGATATATATCATAGAGAGGATTTTCAGAACGCAGTGTGATTAATCTTTCTCTGCCATTTTGAGAAAGATACAGAGCAAGAGAAAACCATGGTTTCGGATAAGGAGCTAACACACTTTCAATTCCGTCCATGACGTTCGTGTGTGGATACTTGTAGAGGGTGGTGTTGAGTATTGGACTCTCCACCTTGATTTTGATGATGATCAAACACAAATCATTGTGATTAACTCATGTGTTTGCAGTTAGCTAAAAAGTCACCAATTAGATTCAAGAAGATCAAAAGTGACTACACGTGTTGATTCAAGTGGAGGACTTGGTAGATCAACAAAGGTGAAGCATTGGCTTGAAGATCTCAAAGGCTACCTCAAACCTCAAGCCAATGGCATCAACAAATGAATGAAGATTCAATCCAAAGAGAAGAAAGAAATGGATGAGTCTAAAGCTTCGAAGACTATGACGTTGGAGATATTCAAGTCATTCAACTAAAAGACTCAAGACCTTGAAGAATTATGGAGATCGTCGCCAAAGTGCTTTGTTCATCTCAAGCGACGTCCCAAGACTTCCTCAGAACGCGTGATCATTGTGCCTGGAGCTTCGTTGAAGCTCAATAAGTTATTCATGAAGTCAATGGATTCGGATTCTCCATGTTGAAGCTTTGAAGAGGGGTTGTCGTGTTTACTTTTATGTCTTCTAGCTTCGGTTTAGTAGAATGTTAAGCCTTGAGTAGTACTTGCCTAGAAATCTTCATAACTTTCATTTCTTATCTCTAGGATTGCCTTAAGAGCCATTAGAAAGTTTCCCGTTGCTTATCGCTTCTTTTCATAGCTTCATATGCATCTTAGTTGGTTCAAGTAGAAGAACCAACCGACTAGATGACGATCTAGTCGGTTGGAAATCCTTCTTGAACCGACTAGACATCCTTGCTTATTTCAGCCCATTCACTGTTGATCAACTAGTCGGTCCAAGAAGGTTCACCGACCGACTAGATGACGATCTAGTCGGTTGAAAATCCTTCTCAGACCGACTAGTTCTCCTAGTGAAATTCGACTTCGTTACTGTTGACTACTTAGTCGGTCTAAGAAGGCTCACCGATCGACTAGTTGTCAAACTAGTCGGTTGATGTTTCTTCTTAGACCGACTAGTTCTTATATCTCTTGATTTCACTATCTTTACTGTTAACCTTCTAGTTGGTCCAAGAAGGTTCACCGACCGACTAGTTCCCAAACTGATCGGTCAGTGATCCTTCTTAGACCGATTAAGCAGCTTCAGAAATAGAGCCGTTGGGCATTTAATGCCATGATTTTTGTGACCGTTTTGTCTCTTCTCTATATAAGTTTGAGTTGCTTCAAACCATGAATCCAAGGCTGATATTAGAGACATTTTCACATCCAAAAGAATAGCCATTCAATTCACTATCTATTTCCAAGCTCTCTCTCTTGCAAGAAAATCTCTCTTTCTCTTTGAAGCCCTAACTTCTCAAGAGAGATTTTCAATCTTTGTGAGCTCCTCTAGCTAAGAGCTTGAAACACAACCAGCATCTTCACCATAAGCCATCGCTTGCTGATCATCTTGGTGGTGCTAGGGTTTGTGATCTCATCTTCCTCAAAATCCACTCTTCCCCTATATTGGTAAGTATTTCTCAAGGCATAGGATTTTGTGGTAAGAGCTTTAAATTTCATTCTCTATACTTCATATAAATTGTTGTATACTCTCGGTTGTTGAGAGGGTTGGCTTGATCCCAAGTTGTGGGAGTCAAGATTAAGAATTTGCTCTCGGTTTGTGAGAGTGTTCTTAGTCCCTAGTTGTGGGATTAAGGTATTTGCGTGTTCCCGGGTTGTGGGATACATGGACATCGATTGTAGGTCGATTGCACTTGTGGGGTTTCCGCAAGTGGGCTAAAGGAAAGCTCTAGTGGTTTTACTAGAGTATCCAGAGGGGATCCGGGTGTTGCTGGATTAGGGCACCGGGAACAAGTCGGGGAGACTTGGGTAGCACCGAACCAGGGTACATTGCATGTTAGCATTGCATTCTTGCTTGGGTTGTTGTTCACTTCTTTCATTCTGCATTTGTTGGTTAATTAGGGTTTTATTTGGCGTAAATTCCTTATAATTCTATAAAACACTATTCACCCCCCATCTAGTGTTTATTCCTCATAGCACAGGGTCACTACAGGTGGTCGTTCATTGAGCAGCACCTACAGTCCGATTCATTCGAACATTCAACAAAGATTAGTAATCACGATCGAATCAATTGAAATGCATAGATCTTTGGTGGGTTTCTGTTTTTCCGCTGCATTTAAGTTTTTTGTTATGCTTAATGAAACCCAACATTTTTACTATTGTTTACCCATTTTATGCACCATATAGTTATTTGGATAAAATTTCAAAATCAACCAAAATAAATTTAAAACACAACCAAATTTAAATTTAAGTACAAAACCAATCATCTTCTCGCCAAGACGGATTCCGTGCG